>CAUYRH010085027.1:0-17289 GCA_963574655.1 Perodicticus potto
ACTACTCACACAAAAACTTAAATTTTACCTCAAAAAAAATCACAACCCTTGAACATCTGTCCTTCTCTGATTTCTGTTTTTCACACTCAATTCTTTTAACACTTTCTGTAGGACATCTCATCTACTCTCCTGGCTTAATAATACCTTTTTGATGATCCCTCCAAAAATTTTATGTTCATGTATCTCTATATTTTTATATTAAATTCATATTTCACACTGCTTATATGACATACCTGCTCAAATATAAAATAGGCCTTTTCAAATTCAACATATTCAAAACTCTACTAGGAAAATTTCTCTTCTCAGAAGACTTTTTACTTATTCTCCATTCAATTAGTTAGTAATTCTCTTCTTGATTCTTAGTTCACAGATATTTTACAAATCTGTTTTCTTCTTTTATCTTCCATTTCTAATGAACTAGTTCAGAACTTTGTCATATCTTGCTAAACAGTTGCCAAATCCTCTCCTGTGGTCTCCCACCCACCATTCTAGCCTTCCTCTGATCTACTTTCAAAAAAAAAAAAAAATAGTCAAGTCTCATTATCTACCTCTGTCATGTAATCTCTGTACATTTTTCACTATGCAAATTATAACCCCTGCATACAATGCTGCCTACGTAAGATGTCTCTCAAAATTTTCACTTAAATAATTCTTATCCTTTAAGATTTATCATACATATCATATCCTCTGAAGAAATCTTACTGTTGGGGCTAAATGCTTTCTTATAAGTCTTTCATCATATTTAAATAGTATGTATATGAATTTTGCTGTCACCAAAGTATAAGTTTCTTAGGGGTGAAACCATGACTTATATTTTATACCTTCCATGCCAAATATGATCTAGTACTTAGGTGGTGAACATAAAAATTTAAGTGAGCTTAATTTAATTCCAAACATGGTGATCATGGTAAAAAAAAAAAATCTTCTATCAGTGAAATATACTAAATAAGCTAGGATTACATCCCTGACTGTTTAATATTAAGTGAGTAAGACAGATAGAGTTAGTCAATATAAAGGGGTGGTAAAAGGACTAAATACTTACAATAAAGTAAAACTTAAAATATACAACAAAGTACAAATTACATAAAAATAATATTGCAAATAGTAAAGGAAACCCAGGGAAACGTTTGGAATCATCCATTTGAGAATAGGGGAGTTCTTTCAAAATATAAAATATATTTTAAAAATAATAGCAAGATATGAAAATGATCCCATGACAATTTTTAAGTTCTGTACATATCTAAATAAATGTTAGAAACCCTCACACAAATAAACACCCCAAAATTTAATGAGAATGATATTTTCACCAAAATTGATAACACTTGATATTTTACCTATGAAAACTCATTAAAACAAAGAAAAAATTAAAATACAAATAAAATCTGGAAAAAACATGGTTAGAGGGCAGCACCTGGTGCTCAAAGGAGTAGGGCGCTGACCCCATATACCAGAGGTGGCGAGTTCAAACCCAGCCCTGGCCAAAAACTACAAAAATAAATATATAAATAAATATGAGAAAGCTCATAAAAGATGAAACAGAAATGATCAAAAAGCATGTCTTTAAATTTTCAACCAAATTTTTTAAAGTAGATGATATTTTTATACATTACTTTAGCAAATGAAAATCATGTCTAATGTTTGCGATGGCTTAATGAAACTGATCTCACAGAGGGCTAATGACATTGCTTATAAAAGCAAACTTTGAGAAAAGTTTGGGCAATAAGTTCCAAAATTGATAAATATTTTTTATCTCATTTGAACTATTCTATTCCTAAAACTCTGTAAAAAGTAAAATTTTATGCAAAATATGGTAATAGCAGTATAGAAAAGTGACTATATTAGCATTCATAATAAAAATGTCCAAAGATAGAGAAAATATTTCAGCTATTTCATAAGAAACAAAACTATTTCAAAATAGCTGATATATTTACTTCAAATACTATGATTCAACTACAAAATTATTGTTATGTACACTTTTAGTAAGTATACATAAATGCTTATGTTGGAGTTTTGAGGTAAAACAACTTATAGAATTTCATATAAACTGTGATCAACCTGAACTTTTAAATTCTGATTTGCAAAAGAAAAAAATACTGAAAAGGAGTCCTCAGTGTGATGAAACTGATATTTAAAATGTGATGGTTCTTGTTTTTTGCTTCCTATTTAGTCACTACTTTACAATAGAACATAATAGACCCTTTCTGTCTTTAAAGATCTATGATACTTCAAATATTAGGAGTTTCCTAATATAATAGTAATATTAATATTTTTATCCTTGATCTAAAATCTTTTTAATAGAAATTTTCTTCTATGTTTAAATTTTCCTTTTTAATTGTGATATTTTGGGGCTTACATATGAAAGTGCCAATATGGAAATTAAGGTTCGCACTTCCAGTACAAATCATTATTCCATCAAAATTATTTGTACTTGGGCAGTGCCCATAGCTCACTGAGCAGGGCAGGGGCCACATATACCAAGGCTGGGGAGTTCAAAACCAGCTAGCTAAAAAAAAAAAAAAAATAGCTGGGCATTGTGGGTGCCCCTGTAGTCCCAGCTTCTTGGGAGACTGAGGCAAGAGAATTACCTAAGCCCAAAAGTTTGAGGTTGCTGTGAGCTGTGATGCCACAGCACTCTACCCAGGGCAACAGCTTGAGACTCTGTCTCAAAATATATATATACACACATATATACACATACATATACATATATATAGTATACTTGTGCTTTATATATATACACACACACACATATATATATATATATATAAAATATACTTGTACTTTATTTTTATATACACTATCTCGGATCTCTCTGGGAATTTGGCATCTAACTTTGGAAGTGGTTAAGAGCTTAGGATCTGAAGCCATACTGCCTAGCTCTGTCATCTTAACTCTGCGACTTACTAACAGTGTGATATAGGGCAAGTCATTTGACCTCATTGTATCTTATTTACACGTGTGTAAAATGTGGGTGATAACAGCACTCACCGCATACAGTTTACGGGGATAAGATAACTAAAAAGCGTTAGAGTAGTGCTGGGCACATACCAAACAGAAAATAAATGTCAGCTTCTAGTCATTATCACTAAATGATGTACAAGTATAATAAGTACAAGTATAAATATACCACATGTTCTATAGTTATATGTATACTATTATTGGTGTTTCACATGCATTATTCATTAGAAATCTCACCACAAGCCAGTGACAGAGATAAGTCAGGTATTAGAGCTATTTTTGCATATAAGAAATGTTAAGTCCCACAGATAGTAGATCTCTTGCCCAAAGATTGAAGGCAGACATGTACACTGTTGTTAGAAATGTAAATTGTTCCAGCTATTATGCAAAATAGTATGGGGGATTCTGAAAAAAGCAGGAGTAGAGCCACCATATGATTCAGCAATCCTGTTACTGAGAATGCAGCCAAAAGAAAGGAAATCGGTATCTAGGAGAGATGTCTGTGCTCTCAAGTTCATTTCAGCGTTATTCACCTTATCTAAGATAAGGAAAAGGTGAGATGTTTGTATGTGTGTGTGTGTGTGTTTCTCCTTCCCCCTCTCTCTCACACACACACTCACAATGGAATGTTATTCAGTCTTAAAAAAAAAAAAAAGTAAGAATTCCTATCATTTGGGACAACCTGGATACCCCTGGAGGACATTACACTGAATGAAATAAGCCGGACACAGAAAGACAAATGCTGCTGGATCTCACTTCCATGTAGAATCTGAGGAAGTAGCACCCACAGAAGCGGAGAATAGAATGGGGGGTACAAGAGGTAGAGGGGTGTGAAACACACGCAATGTTGGTCAAAGAGAAACGCCTTCAGTTACGTAAGATGAGTAAGTTGTGTTATTTAATGTACAGCATGGTGTCTAAAATTAGGAATACTGTGTTGTACGTGTAGAATTTGCTAACAGAATAGCTCTGAAGTGTTTTCACCACACACACCCAAGTCACTATATAAGTGGCTGAATATGTTAATGAGCTTACTCATAGGAAAGCATTTCGCATGTATATGTCTATCAAAACATTCCATTTTATATTTTAAATATATACAATTTTGTTAGTCAATTATATCTCACAAAACCCGAGGAAATAAAAAATTACACATTTACCTGATAAAGCACACTGACTTGTGACTATCCCAAATTTGACCCAGGGCCCAGGCTTCTCACGACCCTATGTAAGTGAGGTGAACTTCATGGTCAAAGGCATGAAGCCAGGGATTCTTGCTTGTTTGCACTTCTTGTTTCTATATAAACTGATGAATATATATATATATATATATATATCTTTTGGGGGGGAGTTTGGCTGGGGCTGGGTTTGAACCTACCACCCTCATTATATGAGGCCAGTGCCCTACTCACTGAGCCACAGGCACCGCCCAAACAACGATGAATATTTATAAATGTTTAGTAACATGCCAGGGCAGGAGAGAGTTCTAATTTATAACATTTGTCTACTTCTTTTTCTGCGGGTTAGGGTTAGGGTTAAGGTTAGGGTTCTACTTCTTTTTCTAGGGTTAGGGTTAGGGTTAGGGTTACACCCTACACCAAGTTACACTCTACACCAAGTAGAGTCAATTTTAAGATACCCATCTGACATTATGGAATATGGAGTTCAGAAAAAGATGCACACAATCGATTCTCCCTGAACAGGAAACTCTTGAACACAAAGGAAGAAAAATGGTTGGTCTGAGCATTTAAATAACTGGTAACACTGAGGCTATTTCTCTGGCAATATTGTGTAGGAATTACTGTTAACCTGACTACGTCGGTTGTTTTCACTTATGACTTTAGAGCCATCTCACAATAACTGCTTAATTTTATCTCCCAAGTTACATCCTCATTTTGTTGTAGTGCTGAACCACATAGAGATGTTTTCCAGTCTCTCATTCGCAATGCAAATACAAGGAAGAATCATGTGTTCTGAGATCTTTATTGGGATCCTGGACTAAGTTAACAAGAAAATCACGTGTATCAGTGCTGCTCTGTACTCAGGGCAGGTGAAGGAAGGGTGCTCTGATCACCATTCAGTGATCTGCCTCTGACCTTATCAAATGTAGATGCCACCCTTTTTCAGAAGGAGCGATTTCTTATTCCTCTACATTCAGGTGTTATGTGTCCTTGTTGGCATGAGTGGCCTGGACAATTGCTGAAAGGTCAGAGGGTGGGATTTTTTTATGATTCCCTTAACGCCTTTGTGAAAACTCAATGTATTCAACATGGACTCTCTACTAGTTTAAAGGAGCATGGGAGAATTCAGATTACTTTTTGATTTATCTTATGATATTGCCAAGGGCTATTAATGTGGAACTGACAGGTCAGGGGCTCCTAGATACTTTGCAAACATGAGTATATATTTGAATAAGTGTGGGTTCCCAGCCTGGGCCACTGGTAAAACTGTCTTCGTAGGGCACAATACAGTGCCTTGTTGTGGTCTTAAGTACCACTGTGAATTTACTTAAAAAAAATATCCACAGGGCTAAACTGATACTTTATTGTTAAATTTCCCAGTGCCCTAGACATATATTTAGTTATGGATCAGACTGACTTAGCAGAGTATAATTGGTTACCTACAAGTCTGGTTCTGATATGAGGCACCAGTGTTCCAAATTCTCGTAATACACGGTAGAATTGCCTGTTGAACTCTTCAAAGATCATTGGTGATTAGAAAAACCCTCCTCTACTGACATGTGGAGAAAGTGACACTGCTGGAAAGCATCTGCTCGTGATTAGAAAGGCACAATCCTCCTCTTCCTTCTCATTTTCATACCTTCACACCCTCCTCCCATGTTCCACAGCTTCAAAACAGTCACTCAGGGACTGGCTTCTAGATTTTTCTGTATTGAGTTTGACAGTTGAGGCTTAATGATAAGTAACCTGCCTGCAGCAGAAATAACTTCATCTTGTGCAATATGGTAAGCCTTTGCCCTGGTAGTAGAAGGAGAGAGAAAAATAGTATTCATTAAAGAACTTTATGAAAATGTATTGCAGTGTAGCTACCACAATAACACACCATACTTACTATGCTGCAACACCTAACATTTGCTTCAGATTTTTTTTTATTCATAAGAAATGCTACTTAAACTGAAAAAGGAGAAGAAAATATTAAAACAAAAATCCAAGTGCATTCATGTCAATTTGCCGTCCTCTCAAAGCTGACCCTGAGACAAAGATCTTGGAGCAAGTGTTAAATTTCGGACGTGATTCCAGGAAGCACAGTGAAAGAATGAGGAAGTGAGAATGGAAGGAAAGACGGTCATAAAGAGGGGGTATGAATGGGCAGCTTACCATTGTGAACAACTGAAGTTCATTCTCCCCAGAGATCCTCAAGAGCAGGAACAGCCCCAAATGGCAAAAGACAGACTAGGTACTTAGCCATCTTCCTTCCCTCACTGGCTGAGGGTGGCTATTGTGCACTTTAAAAATAAGACACCTTGGACTTTCGCTGAACTCAAGATACATAGGACCACAGGCAGAGATCCTGGTTTGTAAGGTAGCATGTTGCAAATACTGATGTCCTACAGTATAGTCCATAATAGTGTATCCAAGCTATAGGCGAACCCTGAAGTGGGCTGAGGGACGTGACAAATACAGGACCTGCTATAACACTCCTAGTTCAAGCAAGATTGAAGTGAGAGAGCAAAACATTCAAAATCAAGACCTAGGGAATTTTTTTTTTTTTTTAAGTGAGCTTAGAAAGGAGAATATGGCAGCTACTGAATAAGCCAATTTGACCTTCTCAGCCCTGTATTCCTCTTGCGTCTCCTCTTCTCTCAGGCAATTCCCTGACTTCACATGGAACTCCCACAGCTGCAGTCTCACAGACCCACAAGCCCCTCGCCACTGCTGCATTCTCTAGGCTAGCCCTCCCCTTTCCTGATCAAAATTAAACTAATCTGCCCTGTTACCAATTTTACCAGAGTTACTTTCCACTTTCAAAAGCAACATATTATTGCCAGGTAACCTCTTGTGTACTAGAATTTTGTTAATTAATATACAATCTCACTCCACGTTATGCATTTAGTACAGTTTGTTAATCCACTCCTGAGTTGATAGGCATTTCGGTTGTTTCCACATCTTGGCAATTATAAATTGAACTGCAATAAACATTCAGTGGAAAAGTCCTTATAATAAAATATTTTTTTTTCTTCCAAGTAGATGCTTACTAGTGAGATTGCAGGGTCACTTAGGTGGTCTAATTTGGGTTCTTTGAGGATTCTCTATACTTCTTTCCAAGAGGCTGTGTTAGTTTCCAATCCTACCAAGAATGTAAAAGTGAACCTCTTTCTCCACACCCAAGCCACCATCTGCAACTCTGGAACTGTGATGTGGGCTGTTCTCACACAGGTTAAGTGATATCTCAAGGTGGTTTTGATTTAGATTTCTCTGATGATTGGGGATGATGAGCATTTTTTCACATGTTTATTAGTTATTTGCACATCTTCCTCAGAGAAGGTTCTGTTCATGTCTCCTGCCCATGGTAGATGGGATTATTAACTCTTTTATGTTGGTAAATTTGAGTTCTCTATAAATCCAAGTTATCAAGCCTTTGTCAGATCTGTAACACGAAAATATCTTTTCCCATTCCGAAGTTTGTCTATTTGGTTTAATTTTGTCCTTAGCTTTGCAGAAGCTGTTCAATTTAATTAAATCTCATTTGTTAATTTTTCTTGTTGTGATTGCCACTGAAGTCTTATTTATGAAATCATTCCCCAGTTGAACATCCTCAAGAGTTATGCCCACAATTTCTTCTAGGATTTTTATCATTTTATATCTTAGATTTCTTAGATTTAAATATTTTATCCATCTTGAATCAATTTTTTTAAGTGGTAAAAGATGCAGGTCCAGTTTTAATCTTTTTTATGTGGTTAAAAATTCTCCCAGCACCATTTATTGAATAGGGGTTCATTTCCCCAATACATGCTTTTGTTTGGTTTATCAAAGATCAGATGGCTGTCAGAGATTGGTTTCATCTCTAGGTTTTCCATTCTGTTCCATATGTCTATATCTCTATTTTTGTACCAATATGCTGTTTGGATCACTGTGGACTTGTAATATAACCTAAAGTTTAATTGGCCAGCCTGTGCCTCTTCAGTGGGGAATTCAAGCCATTAACATTTATTGAAAGAAGTGGTATGTGTGATGGGGTTCTATTCATGTTATTTTGTGAAAGTATATTGCTTAGTTTTATCCTTTGCACCATTGTAGAAGCTAGGTTTTGTACTTCAGTTTCTGGTGTTTAGTTTGCTGGTGGTCCGATGTGATGGTCAATGTGGAGAATAGGTCTAAGTATTTCCTATAGAGATGATCTTGTTGTGGCAAATTTCCTCCAAGTTTACATGTCAGTTAAAGATTTGATTTCTCCATTGATTTTGAATCTTAGTTTAGCAGGATACAGAATTATGGGCTGAATATTGTTTTGTTTAAGCAGGTTAAAGGTAGATGATCATTCTCTTCTTGCTTAGAAAATTGAAGCTGAGATGTCCACTGTCACCCTGATGGATCTGCCCCCATGGGTCAATTGGCACTTACTTCTGGCTGTTCACAGAATTTTCTCTTTTGTCTTGACTTTGTATGGATTCATTACAATGTGCCTTGGAGATACTCTATACACATTGAGATGACCTGAGGCTTGAAATTTCTCTATAAGGAGTATTCAGAATCTTTGATGAAAAATGAGAAATTTTCATTTATGATATCCTCCAGGAGGCCCCCCATGCTTTTGAAATGTTCTTCTTTCCCTTCAGAGATCTCTATCATTCATATATTTCAATGTTTTGTGAAGTCCATAATTCTCTGAGTGTCTGTTCTGCTTTCTTGCTCTTTCTTTTCCCTTTAACTACCTTGGTTAGCTCAAGCACTTTATCCTCAAGTTCTGAGATTGTTTCTTCTCCATGGTCCAATCTGTTATTCATACTTTCTACTGCATCTTTAAGTTCCCTGATTGGGCCCTTCAATTCCTTGAGCTCAGCCATATCCTTTCTGTATTCTTACACCCTTTTATCCATTTTTTTGGTTCTGTTTTTTCACTTTCTCATCAATGCCCTTTATTGCTTTGCCATCCATATTTTAAACTCCCCTTCCGTCATTTTCATTAATTCTTTTTAGGTGGAATACTTTTCAGTGGCTATTTCATAATCTCTTGGAGGCATTGCTGTGTTCTGGGTTTTAATGTTGCCAGAATTCTTCTATGGTCCCTCCTTATGTGTGATTTCTTCTTTTCACTTTCTTTCCCTACTTTTTCCTCTCATTGACTCCTTTGCTGTAAATTATCTCATCTCTGAGCTCAGGTATTGAAGTGGCCTTTAGACATAAAGCTAAAAGGAAGATAAGGGTAAAGAGCAAGAAGGCAGAGGGAAAGAAAAATGTACAGAGGGAAAAAAAGGAAGGTATTGTGAATAAAATTGCAAATTAAAAGAGTTGAAGAAAAGAAGAGGAGAAGGATAGAAAGAGGAAAAGAGAGGAGAACAATGGTCATCTTTGGCAGGGTGCTTTGACCCACACCCACAACTCTAGGCCTTTGGGGGCCTAGACATCAGGTCCCTTGATCTCCTTACCAGTTTGGGCAAAAACAAGACCCCACTTCTGCCAAATACAGAAAAAAATCAATGATGTGTCACAGTGGGGAGTTACCAATTTCATCTTTCCAAGGGAAAAAACTAGAAGGACAACCTAGAGTATTTGGAGGCTCATGGCCTCTTTAACCAAGATCAATGCCATGACCCCCAGCCAGACCAATGCCATGATCCCCATCCCTCAGAGAAAAGAAAAAATTAATAATAAAAATAGTTAAAGAAACTTAAAAATACAATTATGTAAACTGAAGGTAAAAAAGGAATATCTTAGTTTTGGGTATGAGAAATGTATGTGGAGACTATGAGAAAAGTAGAAAAATCTCTACTAAAAGGGAAAGAAAAAGAGAGAAATAAGAAAGAAAGAAATAATAAAAGGGGATAAAAAACCATAACAAAAATGGAGGAGTCCTTGCTATTGAAGAAAGTAACAATGACAAAATAAAAATACACCCAAACCAAACCAAATTACACAAACAACAGCAACAGCAACAACAGCAAGGAAAAAAAAATTACCAGAGGAAAAAAATTGGGAAATCAAGAAAAAGAGAGAGAGAGAAAAAATATGCGAGTGTGTGTGTGTATGTGTGGGTGTACCTATAGATATAGATATATACACAATATATAAGTTGCAATATACTGCCTGGACCCCAAGTACTGTTGTGGTGTTAGGAAGCAGAGAACATACATGCTGTTATTGCTGTGTAATACTAGAGGACAGAAGCTATTCTCCAGTTTCAGATGAAACCTGGGGTGTCCTCCTGACCTGTTTGCTCCCAATCAGGGCCTGGTCATTTTACCAGCACTCAGTCCCTATGGGATTAGGATCCCAAAACTCTCACCAGATCTCTCAGGTGGCATTTTTGATCTTTCAAACAGTGTCCCCAATAGCAAAGTTGTTTTTTCCTTGGGGGGGCGGGTGTTCTCATTTCTCTCCTAGTATAGCTGCCCAAGCTCAGCAGGTATTCCAGAGCCAGCCACGTGCTACAACTGCACAAACTTTTTCTCATTCACAGCTTTCCCACAATGGTGGACTGCCCATAGTCAAGCCAATGGTCGCTTCACCCACCCCTGCACTGAATCTCAGCTGCCTGACACTGGTCAAGTTCCCTTGATTGTCCAGTTCCCTCCAGCACAGTCCCGGGATAATTCCTGTTCAAAAACAAAAGCTGCAGGACAACCTTTTCCCACCTCCAGTCCTCCACAGAAAGATCCCATGAGGCCTATGTCTTTACCCTAGCACCTGCCCTCTGTACTGGTTTTCTCAGCTCTAGACCTCCTCATTGACTCCAAAGTCTCCTACTGCTACACTATGCCCCCTAGAATGATGTTTCTGGGTAAGTTCCCTCAGCTGGTGGTGGCCGAAATCATCTGTCCCCTGTCTCACCAAAAGCAGATGGAAAGAAAATGTCAACTTCAAGGACTCCTCTTCTGTCTGTTTTTGAAGAATAAAAGATGTTATTATGCATTTCAGTTTTTTAATTAAATGAGCTTTAAAACCACTCTTTATTCTTCTACTAGGTGAGTCTTCCTTGATTTATACATGAGGAAATCAGATAACACATAGACATTTTAATGCATTTACTATATAATTTATGGAGAATTATTTATAAGCCAGAAATATATACTCTGTGTTCTGGAAGAGAATGTATACAAATATCTTCTTTTGATCCATTTTAATGATTTGAGTCATTGTCTTTATTAAAAATTACTTATATATATAATTAATATGTTGATTTTTATCCTTTATTCCACAATTAAGATCACTTTTATTTTATAATTCAATAATTTGTCTCAATCTTTAAGAATATCGTGATTTATGAACATATCTAATTAATGACAAAATTAAAATGGGAAATCTACCATTTACATTTTTCTGAGAAATATTTATGCATATACATAATTTTATAACTGTATCTATGTTCTTTATTAACATACAAATTTTTCCTTAATTTTTTTGATTGGCATTCAATGCTGATGTTTATTCACATCAACATGTGCAAAAATCTTCATTTTTGAAAAATGGTTGTATAAATATACTGCTATGGAGATAGACATACTGTTTCAAGTTTTACTTATCAAAGTCATGTTGAAGTGAAAACCAGAATATTTGTCCTTGGATGAATTACCCATAGGACAAATTCTTAGAAGGAAAATGACAGATTTAAAGGTAAATTAATTTCTCCTCAAAGAAGTTACACAAAGTACATTCTCCCTAATATCTTGTAGGATTCTCTACTTTCCATATCTTTGCCAACACAGAATATTATCAAATTCAGTTTTAGTCATTCTGGTCATTGTGACATGATAGTTTTTTCTTCATTCCCTCTTCAGCACCAATTACTCGATTCTGTTCTCTGGTTTTAAAATTTGATGTGCTGAATTTTGGGTATCTTGGATCAAATTCTCCTATCTTTTCACTTTTATCTATTATTTTTTATTTTGTGTATTGCTCTAAGTTCTGTGTCATTTCTATAAGAGTCTTAATTAAATGAGTTATTTGAAAATATTTTAATTAAGTTGGTTATTCACTACTTTGGTAATTCTCTTTTCTAGTTTGGTAATCATATATTAAGTTCACAGGAACTCATTTTGTTCTCTGATTAGCAATTTTATTATAGCAGCTTATGAGATATTTTCTCACATCTAGGGATGCTATTTCCCAGCATTACTTCTTTTTTTTATTTTATTAAATCATAGCTATATACATTAATGCATTTATGTGATACAAGGTGTTGATTTTATATACAATTTAGAATGCTCACATCAAACTGGTTAACATAGCCTTCACCTGACTTAATTATTGTGTTAAGATATTTATACCTACTCTTAATAGATTTGACATGTACCCTTGCAATATACAACACAGGTGAGGTCCCACCACTTATCCTCCCCCCACACACCTACTTCTATTCTTCTTAGTGATCCTTCCCTTTCAAACCATTGGGTTTTCAGCAAATGTCTGATAATACACAGGTGTAGATTCATATTCCTAAATGAATAATCAGGTTTATTAGCATATTTAGCTGACATTCATTCTCTCAAATATGAGCAATCTATTCTCTGAGTTCTTCCTTTAATATGAGTTGGGAGCAGTGAGGAGGGAGTCTGACTGTAATGTCTATGTTATTGGATAGACAAGGTCAATGGGTAGGCTTTGCTTGGGTTGGGTAGGTTTGTGGGTAGGGTTTCTTAGGGAGGGTTGGGTAGTTTAGTGGGTAGAGTGAAGGGCACCCCAAAAATCCATATTATAACAAGTTTCTGGTCAAGGTGGTGGTGCTTTTGCCTCTTAGGCAAATAAATGCCTCTTCATCTCCCCTCCGAATTCTTCATGAAAGTAGTAAGAAACTTAAGTGAAATTGCTTGCTTTGTTTTTCACCCTTATGACCATCTTAAAAAAAAAAAAAAGCCCTTTAATTAATGTTTCTGTTTTCTTCTTAAAAGAAAGCTTAGGAAGGTGGGGCTTCTTCTGACTAGTAACTTTACAGGGAGAAAGGGCTCCTGCTGGTCCCATTCCCTCATGGCTCCCTCATTACCCCTTAATGTTCTTTCTTTTTCTCTCTGAAAAAATAGAAATTCAGTTTCATTGAGGTATAACTCATATGCCATCCAAATCTTGCTGGCTTTAGCTTTAGTATTTCTCCCAGACTCTTGGGAAATCTATACCCATCCCTGGGGTTTTTAACCATGCCTTTCCTTACTCTCTATATTTTACCCCTCACTTACATCCTATTTGCCAAGATTTCCTCAGAATTTCTGGCCCACAGCAGCCTCTTTATTTTTCATTTCCTACATACATCATATTTTCATTCCTTAAACATTTTCCTTTATTGTTACTCATTGAGACCTTTGGAGGAAGGGAAGGTAGAATCTTGGGATTTAGTATATTTGCTTTCCAGTTGCATGTTTTCGTGGCATAAGATAGCTTAATATTACATCTATGACATCCATAGTTTACAAGCAGGGGTCATAGAACACATACTACTGAAAATACAATTTGTTGATAGATAAGACCCACTTAAAAGACTTAAGAATGTACTTGCTCCCTTATTTTGGACAGGAAAGTAGAAACCTGTTGACCAGTTTGATGACAAATTTTCAGAAAAATTGTAGAAGTAACACATGTTATCCAACAAAAACCTTGTACAACACCAAGCATGATATTTTGACTCTAGAGTAATACTTATTTGCTTGATTTAGGCATGACTGTATGTACTTAAAAATTTATTCAGAGTTACATTTGTGTCATTTGAGATATATATCTATATGTATATATCTCAAATATATACACATACTTCAATGCAAACATGGCTTAAGGTCTATTACAATATGTTTTTATGGCCTCACCATTCTATGGCTTTCTATCCTTCTCATATGATACATTCCGTGACAATCTCCCATTAAGCCATCTTCCAGAGGAATGACATTAGCTTTGGGACAGAGTGGTTGCAGCTCTTTAAACATATAACTACTGTGCCATTTTGATGTGATTCTGTATAAATCTCAAACATTTCTATTTAACATAATCAAGTGGTATGAAATCTCCTTTTTAAATGGCAAGTATACAGTACTAGCTCAATTGGCACTTAGCAATGGTCCTTTTACAATATGCACAATAGCTTCCAGCAGGGAGTTTTTTAAGGACCATCCTTTGAGAGCACAAACTTATACATGTACAATCAGTAGACATCAAGGTTCTATCTCCAGTTCCCCTGGAGATATTATTTAGCTAATGTACAAATGTTACAGCTAAGCTGTTAAGCCAGAAAAACAGAACACACAGTTGTATGCAGGTACACTCATTTTTCATTCTCTTGGTTAATATCTTCATATTCTAATTCTACATAAAATAATATCGAGAATGAATTGGAATTAACTTTTAGTACATAGGCATTTTTCATCTTTTAAATATGCCTGGGACATTTGTGAGTATAATTTTTCATCGCAGCAGAGCACCATGGAGTGGATATGCACTGAAAGAAGTTGCTTGATTATATAATACTTAGTTGTTCTGTCAGATTATAATTATGTCATAGGCTGCTGACACTTTCCATTATAACCAAGGATGTGCAATCCAGTATTATTTGATCCACAGCACACTCTTGGGAGATAGAGACTGGATTGTATTTATCATTGTATCTCAGTGGACTTGGTACCCAGCACCTAGTTACTACGCAATCACTGTCTGAATGCAGAAAGTAATAAATTAACAAGGAAAATAATTTTTAAATAAATCAAGGTAATCTTTTATACATTGTATACTAAATACAAAAACTAAATTGACTGACACCAGGAATTTTATCTTAAAAAAATAAATTACACATTTTTCAAGGAAAAATGACCATGTTTCCATCAGATTTCTACAGTCTCCCCTACCTAATAAAAAGGTGTTAGGAACGTCTAATCACTAAAATTACACCAGGCCCAATGAGGAATTTCCGATAATATTTGCATACTCAGTTTGAAGTTTATTTAGATGTGGCTTTCAAAAGATGAATAGAGTAGTTAGCAAAGCATTGTGCACAACGTATACCCAGCAAGAACGTCATTTTCAATCTCATTTTAACCTAGCCTCTTCTCCATTCCCAACCTCATAGGCTGTGTTGACATAACCTTTTTTTTTCTGTTTCTATCCCCTTGAGTTGACTTATGGGTACCACTGAGATTGTGTAAAAGAAACAGGGCACGTAGGAAATCCTCCATGATCTAAATCCAGCTTCTTTTCCTGTAGTTTGCACCAGTTAATTGACAATCCTCGAATTCTGTAAGTTGATGCATGAGGCTGCTGTTTTCTCTCTATCTCAGTTGTATGTGTGGGGGTGATTATGGCAGCCAGGAGGGTGATGATTAAGTTATCACGTGGGAAAATCAACATCATATTTCTTTCTCTATATGTTTCTGCCTCAATCATTTTAAATGAGTTGAAAAAAGGTATTGATTTGACTATCTCTAGGCAAATGTTAGTGTCTCTTTTTCTCTTTTCATTTTTTAAATCTTTTCCTGACCAAAGTCTTTAAAGTAATTTCATAGTGATATTAATTTTGTGGCAGGAAGGGAATTTTGAAAATAACGAATTGAGCTTCTCCTCATTTGAAAGATCCATAAACTGAAGTTAAAGATTGTGTTTATAGCTCAATAACAGTAACAGAGCACATGGCTCCTGGTCTATGGTTTCTCCTTCCTTTCAAAACTGCTATAGAAAATGTGGAGCAGTTGTCCTTCAGTATCCACAGGGAATTAGTTCCATGACATCCTGCAGACACCAAAATCCACAGACGCTCAAGTCTGTGGTATAAAGTGGTGTAGTGTTTACATAACCTCCACCCATCCTGTGATGTATTTTAAATAATATCTGGATTACTCATAATGCCTAATACAATGTTCATGCTATGTCAATAATTGTTAGACTGCATTTTTTGAAAATAATAATAATAAGAGAATGTCTGTTCCTGTGCAGTACAGAAGCAATTTTTTAAAAGAATTTTAAAAAATCACCAGTTGGTTAAGTCTTCAGATAAGAAACCCATGGGTAGGAAGGACTGACTGTATTCATTTAATTTAACTCTGATATTTGTTAAACTTAAAAGTTATAAATGACTGTGCTTAGAATAAAATCTAAGCTTTATTGTAGAAACAAATCCAAAAAATTTAAAAGGCCTTAAATTGGTTATAATCTACTTCTTAAAACACTTTGTACTTATGTTTAATCTCAGATAAATCAGGTCATTTGTCTTTATTCAAAGATGAGAACATCTAAGCAAGAAAAAAAGGATATTTGGAAAAAGTAGCTTTCCCTTAATGCCTCTGCACTTCCGGATATCCTCCTTTTCTTATGTTGGGACCGATGCTTATTTGAATCACTTTATAAATAAAGAGGAATAATAGAAGATCACAGCCCCATTGCACACAAAAAGGACCCAAGTCCTAACCAGATAGTTAACCATGAGTAGGAACTTGGAATTCTGAATCACCACATGCACCCTCCTTTTCATCCTCTCCGTTAAGAGCCTTCGAGTGAACTTGCTGGTGCAGGCAATGTAAGATGGCATTGTGTCCCTCTGTCTGTTGAGCTGTTTAACAGCAATGCAAAAAAAGTCTCCAGTAAAACTAATACTGTGTAAGTTTTATGGAAACTGGCAACCTGCCACTAAAAGTTTTTGCAACATCTGCATGACGGCAATTCAAAAGACTCTAAACTTTGCAATGAAATGGAATCAAGAAACCTAGGCCACCCTTGGATGGCCTCGTTCCTGCAATGTGCAAGTGATAACTGACCTCAAAATTATTGCTGGTGGGAATGCAAACTAATACATCCGTTTTGGAAAGACGTTTGGAGAATACTCAGAGTTCTAAAAATAGACTTGCCATTTGACCCTATAATTCCTTTACTTGGTATATACCCAGATGACCAAATATCACATTACAACAAAGATATCTGTACCAGATTGTTTATTGCAGCCTAATTCATAATTGCTAAGTCATGGAAGAAGCCCAAGAGCCCAACGATACACGAATGGATTAATAAACTTTGGTACATGTATACCTTGGAATATTATGCAGCCTTAAAGAAAGATGGTGACTTTTCCTCTTTCATATGGAGCTGGAACATGTTCTCCTTAGCAAAGTATCTCTAGAATGGAAGAAAAAGTATCCGATGTATACACCCCTAATATGAACCAAATTTATATCTTTCAAGCAAAGGCTACAAC
>CAUYRH010085028.1:0-13814 GCA_963574655.1 Perodicticus potto
AGAGTCTCACTTTATCGCCCTCAGTAGAGTGCCCTGGTGTCACACAGCTCACAGCACCCTCCAGCTCTTTGGGCTTAGGCGATTCTCTTGCTTCAGCCCGCAGAGTAGCTGTGACTACAGGCGCTTGCCACAACGCCTGGCTATTTTTTTTGTTTGTTTTGCAGATCAGCCGGCCAGGTTTGAACCCCCCACCCTCGGTATATGGTGCCGGTGTCCTACTCACTGAGCCACAGGCACCGCCCAAGGAAGCCATTCTTCAAACAAAAGTTTGCAGAGAGCTTCGGCCTGTAACAGGACCAGAGACTGGAACGGAAAAGCTAAGCGCCACCTGCCTGGGCCCTGTCCCACTCTGGGTAACTGCCACAGTGTCTCCAGATGATCCCAGTACCCACGGTGCTCAGTCTGAAGACCACTGACGTCTGTGTTCTGCATTCACAGATGACGAGCCTGAGAGTGGGAAAGTTGGGAGTCTCTCCTAACACCGATCTGCCAGAGACCACGTGAACCTAAAAGAAGTTGAAGCTTGGCAAGTGCCTGCCCAGGGCTGAGCACATGACAGGCCCTTGCCAAATGTGTTGTATAACAAGGTCAACCCTGGCCAGAATCATAGCCAGCCTAGGGGCTCCTGCTCTATAACCTGTTGTCACTGGATCAAACCCTCACAGCCCAAGGGACTAAAAGGCTGGGTTTCCAACAGCATCAATCTCAGCCTGGCTTAGCTCCACCAAGAGGCGCCTCCATGGATTCAGTTTCCACAGGGCAGGTGGCGAAAGGGGCCCTGATGCTAGATCCAAAGAAGTTCTGAGACGGGCCCAGGCCACAAAACAAAACCTGCTGCCAGAACAGCAAACTGTGGCCACTCTTGGCCACTGGAGCTGCTGCTTGTGCACATCCAGTCTTGAATAAGGAAAAGCAGAGACCTTCCAAAATTGTATTACATTGAAACCCTTTCACGCATCCCTCCAAAGAAGTGTCCTGTTAAAAGAACATCATCTTTTGAACCCTCAAATTGCACAAATTTATTACTTTCTGTATTAGTCCTTTAATTTCAACAATGTATTCACCAACATCTACAGTAACAAATAGCAATGAGTGAACTAAAGTCAATGAACATTTGAAGCCTACAATATACCAGGTGCTATGCTTGATGCTTTAGTGTAAATTAGCTCAGTATCAGACCATTTCATCAAGCATCTCAAATGGTAGTAAAACCCCAACCATGGATGAATCAAATCATCTAGAGAGTTCCACACCTGGATGTGAGCCTCCAAACCCTGAGAAGACACTCTTACTCCTTAAGAGATCAGTTCCATAAAATATTCCGGCCACCAACTTGGCCTCCTGCTCTAGCCAAGGTAGAGATGCTGGTACATAATTAGCTTGATCACACATTAATGAAAATATCTACTTCAAAGTTTCACTCTGGTGTGTCGGGCACTGTCCTAATTGCTTTACTATTTGGCTCTCACAAACTCTATCATAGGATCCATCGGTATCCTTGTTTTACAGAAGAGATGACTGAGGCGCAGAGAGGTTGAGTGACTTTCTCAAGATCACACAGCTAGGAGGCAGTGAACACAATCACACCGTGAGGTCTCACCCTGACGTCGGTTCCACGCTGTCATTGACTGTCCTCTCTCTCACCTTGAACCTCAGTCTCAGCCTCTTCTAGATCTTTTCCTCAGCATGTAGAAACACTCAAACCTTTTCTGTCTTTCAAAAGCTGTGTGTTGGCTCCGTGTCCTGCCCCTGTCACTGCCTTTCTTTTATCCCTTTCACGTCTTCTCCAGCAAACGTCCTGCACTCCACACGTCTCTCCTCATGCTGACCTGCTCCTGGAACCCCAGCCCAGACTCTGAGTCCATCCCTAAGGCCACTGAGACTCTGTTTATCATTTCTGCCTTTTATGTACCCCAAAGCTGTGAACCTAAACGTCAGAGAATATTACCTGCTTGGTTAAAACCTGCTGCATTTTGAGAGAATTTGTTAGCCAGTATATCATTGGTTCAATCGATTGGCCAAAGAAAACATAGAGTTCACATTTTTAGAGTGATTTATTTTTTTGTCTTATTACTGTCTTTACTTCCAGATGTCAGCTTTCAAATATAAATTGGGACTGCCCTCCCTCTGCTGTGAGCCGTCACACCACGGCACTCTACCCGGGGTGACAGCTCGAGATTCTGTCTTAAAAATAAAAAAAAAAAAAGATAAAAAAATAAAAGTTAACTGGACATGGTGTCATGTACCTATAGGCCCAAGTACTCGGGCAGCTCAGGAAGGAAGATCGCTTAAACCCAGGAGTTTGAGATTGCAATGAGCTGTGTCACCACTGCAGTCCTGTGTCACCACTGGACAACAGACCTGTCTCAAAGAAGAAGGAAACAATAAAAACAATGCTAAAACTCATATGGCAGCAAAGTAGCCCAGATAGCCCCAACAGCCCTACTCAAAAAGAACAACTCTGAAGGCATCACATTACCCAACTTAAAATTATACTACAAGGTTAGAGTAACCAAAAGAGCAAGGGTACTGGCATAGTACTTTTATAGTAGACATACAGATCAATAGGACAGAATAAAAAATTTGGAAATAAAACCATGTACCTACAACCAACTGGCCTTCAAAAAAACAGATAATAATATACACTGGGGAAAGGATAGAATAGTCACTAAATGGTATTGGGAAAACTGGGTAACCACAGAAGCATGAGACTGTATCCATATCTCTCCCCATATGCAAAAATTAACCCAAGATGGATTAAAGACTTAAACTGGAAAGCATAAAAATCCCGGGAGAAAACCTACAAAAAACTTTTCTAGACATGGGTCTAAGCAAATAATTGATGACTAAGACCTCAAGAGCAAATGCAACAAAAGCAAAATTAGACAAATGGGATTTAATGAAACTAAAAAGCTCATGCACAGCAAAAGAGTAAATAATTGACCTACAGAATGGGAGAAAATGTTCATAAACATTGTATCCAACAAAAGACTAACACCCCACATCTACAAGGAACTCAAACAACTCAGCAAAAAAAAAAAAAAAAAAAAAAACACATTAACAAATAGGCATTTTTCAAAAGAAGATATATGACCAACAAACATGAAAAAATGTTTCAATAGCACTAATCATCAGAGAAATGCAAATTAAAACCATAATGAGACACCATCTCACTCCAAATAGAAAGGCCGTTAACTAAGAAGTCAACAAACAGGCCAGGCATGGAGGCTTGTGCCTGTAATCCCAGCACTTTGCAAGGCTGAGATAGGAGGATTGCTTAAGGCCAGAAGTTCAAGACCAACATGGGCAAAACAGTAAGACCCTTAACTGTAAAAAAAAAAAACAAATGTTGAAAAGCAATAGATGTTCATGTGGATGTAGTGAAAAAGGAATACTGTTGGTGAGAATGTAAATTAGCACAGTCTCCATGGTTTTCAATGTGGAGATTTCTCAAAGAACTAAAAGTAGATCCACCGTTTGGTCCTACTATCTACCCAAAGGAAAAGGAATCATTATATCAAAGAACTTTGCATTCATATGTTTGTCACAGCACAATTCTCAATAGCAAAAATAAGGTGTCAACCTCAATGTCCATCAAGGAATGGGTAAAGAAAAAATTCTCATACACACGCATTCCATGAAGTACTACGAAGCCATAAGAAATAATGTATTTTGCAGCAACTTGGATGGAACTGGACCAGGCCATTATCTCAAGTGAAGTAACACAGAAACAGAAAAATAAAGGCTGCATGTTTTCACGTATAAGTGGGAACCCAGCTGTGGCTATATAAGGATAACCAGAGTGGTATGATCAACACTGGAAACCAAAAAGCAGGGAGGGTGGGAGGTGGTGAGAGGTGAAAAATTACCTATGGGATACAATGAAGACTTTTGGGGTGATTGGTATTAAAGCCTAGACTTCATCACTATACAATATATACATGTAATGGAATTCAATTTGTACCCCTCAATCCATTAAAAGAAAAAGAGAAAAGACCTAACATTGCAGGGTAGAAAGAGGGATCCCATTGAAGCTCCCGTCTGGTGTTTAATTAAACTATAACATGTGGTAAAAGAAACTAAGCATCTGTAAAATTACAAGTTAAAAAAAAGTGGGCTGAGTGAGGTGGCTCAGGTCTGTAATCCTAGCGCTCTGGGAGGCCCAGGGGGGAGGATCACTTGCTATCAGGAGTTTAAGACCAGCCTGAGCAAAAGTGAGACTCTGACTTTACTAAAAATTAGCCAGGTGTTGTGGTGTGCACCTGTAGTCCCAGCTACTTGGGAGACTGAGGCAGGAGGATCTCTTGAGCCCAGGAGTTTGAGGTTGCTGTGAGGTCAGCTGAGGCTACGGCACTCTAGCCCAGAAGACAGAGTGAGATCGTCTTTAGGAAAAAAAAAAAATAAGTCCTTCTGTACCTTTGCTGGTGCTAAAGAGGGAATATATAAATTTGGAATTGGTGAGGGCCACCATGTTCTACTCTACAGGGCTGCCCGAGAGGGAAATCAACACAGACAGTGCAGGACTCAAAAGGGAATAGAGAGGAAGAAAAAGAAGAGAGAAAAAGAGGACAGAGAGAAAATGAGAAAAAAAAGAATCCAAATGTTAGCTTAAACGCATCTAGATCCAGCCATACCTGAGGCCACTCACACCCATCTATGCAGCCATGCAAGCTCCTTTTGCTTAAAAAAAAAAAAAATCCTCCTGAAATAGTGGTTCTTCTCTCTGCTGCTGCTGCTGGTGGTGGCATGGAATATGGAAAACAGTGACACACAAGGACCAAGAAGGCTTTTGAAACTGCCTCTTATCCCATGGCTTGGGGAGGAGCTAGTCCCCCCAGTCCAGGCCTGCCTCTGCACAACTCTCAGTGCCAGGCTTTGCTACAACAGCCTCTTGCATTCTCATGCCATCAAGTATTGCCACAGTCGGCATGGGTTCTTGGAATACAGACCAGATTCCCTTTCTCCACCATCTCCTTTCCCAACCTACAGTAATGGTCCCAACAATGGCGAGGTCCCTCAGTGGGCATTTTCCAGGGCAAAGAGCATTTGAGGACCCTTAGGGCTGGGTGCGTGGCCATGCTCTTCGCTCAGTGGTGCAAAGTCGGCTGCACACAGGGATCAAATTCCTTGGTGGAAACTGTGCTAATCCCAGTGGGCCATTCCCATGAATTTCTGATGAATACTATCTCAACGTTGAAAAACAAGCTTTTCTCAAGGGAACCACCACTTCTGTGGCCTGGGTTCTCACATAGCATGGCAGGAGCCACGGAATGGGATTTGGCAATGTACCAAGAGCAAGGCATTAACCCCTTGGTTAGAACAAAGACAATTGTCAGAATGAGCCTGGTCATTATGGAAGATGCAGAAGAGAGAGAACCATTGCAGAAGGGCTGCAGTGGGTCTGCCAGAACTGAACTTCTGCGGGAGACTGCCTTCCCTCTGGGCCTGGCAGAGAGAGAGAGAGAGAGAGAGAGAGAAAGGGAGAGAGAGAGAGAGAAATTGGAAACAGCACCATCATCACATGCTTCAGCTTAGCTTCGGTAGTTGAGCTCAGGACACTGGAACCAGCTATTGCTCCCTAATGGGACCAAATGTCAGCAGAGCTTGGGGGCAAGCCCGTGCCATTCCTTCAGTCCAGATGCCTTCGAGAGGTCGGGACTAATGAGCTTTCCCTTATTTTTCCCCAGGCTCCACGACAACTTGCCAAAGTCTTGCCAGACTTCCTCTGCGCCCGGTGGATCCCCCACAAGACAGCTTCGTGGGTCTTCTCCAGAGGCTTCTGGGGCAAGCAAAACGAAGGTTTCCAACATGGCTAAGCTAGTGGGATCAGCTGCTTTCACTTCCCAGCAGAAAAGAATGCAAAGGACCTGCTTTTCCCTAGAAAACCGCTGACTCCCTGGAGTCTCCCCCGCCCCCAACCCCTCCCAAAAGAAAACTGTATTTGTTCTTGACTTATGTCTTCCAAAGAATACCAGGGCTGGAAGGGTCTCCCCACCGTATCACACGTGAGAATTCACAGTGATTCAGTGTGTGTGTTGACCATGGCAGAACTGTCATCCACACAGAAAATGCAAGGGCACGTGATAAAGCTGAATTGCAAAGAAATGGGTAATTCTTCCTCTTTAAAGGAGTTTGGAAAACTTCCAAAATGTGTGCTGGGAGCAGGGTCAGTAAATCTGTCCCTCCCTGCCTTCCTTCCTTCCCTCCCTCTCTCCTTCCCCTCCTCCCTCCCTCCCTCCCTTTTCACTTTTTTCGTTCAGCAGGCGCTTGTTGAGAAGCTGTTTGGTGGCTGTTATGGTGACAGGCGAAGCTGAGCTCCTAGAGGGAAGGCCGCAGTATTTCCATCTGGATAAAATACAGTTCACTCACTGGAGAACTCGGAGAGGTGAACAACCATGTGGAGAAAGGGGACTCGTCAATAAAATGTGTTTCAAATTCCTGAATCTTCCAGCAGTGCCCTATATCAAAGGCAATTGTTAAAGTTTGGTCACTCCAGCACAGGAGGTAATTTTTCACTTAAAATAAAGAATGACTCAGTGATAAGAAATGAAGGGAAGAAATTTATAGTTTCTTTTCTTTCTAAAAGGAGGACAGGGCCTGGTTCTGTGTGTGTCTCTATCCACTATACACAGGACTGAAAAGTCGGGGCTTGGAGACGCTGGGGCGCGGTTTCCAATGGGGAAGATGAGCAGCTTGTGTTGAAGTTAGTTTTACACCTGTCCTCTTTTTTCTGCTACACTATTACCTCCTGGGGAGAAAAAACTGTAGATATGTCATTAATTTTTGTCCCCATAACTTTGCTGTTGCTTGGTACAGAGCAGGGCACTTTGTGTTCAATAAATGAATGTCAAAGGAGCATCTCAAAGACACGTTCCAATCGACGTCTCCTGCACCAGCGCAACACGGAAATATTCCCAAGGAAACCATCCCACCTAGGATCCTGGAATGAAGGATTCCGGGTACTCATCTGAAATCACGGGAACAAGAATCTCAGTGGGCTGACCTCAGAGCAGAAGAAATTCAGAGCCCTCAGGAAAGACGCTGTGGGTGCTGCTCTTCAGAAAAGTCCTCACGACCTCAAGAGAGGGCTGCTCTGGGCCACTGCTCTTTCAGCATCCCGAAAGGTGATCTGACCCATCAGTGCACAACCTGTCTGGAGCATGGGATGATCGCGTGAGACCCAGGTCCCTGAAGCAGGATGAATCAGGACAGGGACTTCCCACTCAGCGTGGGTTACCTCCAAGACGGCAAAGGCTAAATACGTAACTGATCTCAAGACGTATCTAGAGCAATAAAGGTACATCCACCCATCATTTTTCTAGAGAGACTGGCTCATTCCTCAGAAAACCCCATGCCTAGAGCAGGGCTTCACCCGTGAGAGTCTCTCAATCAGCGTTCTTGCAGGATGACAGAGCAGTGTCAGAATGCACACAGGTGTCCTCCCAGCACTGTCTGTAACTGCGAGGAGGGGGAAGCAGAAGGCCAAATCTGCGGCTTAAAGCCTTAGACCAGGGTCTTCCAACCCTTTTTATCTCACGGCACACTTGAACCTATAGTTAAACTTGCACAGCACACTTAAATTATGTTGATCACAAATCAGAGGAAAAAAAGAAATATACTTAATAAGCTCGGAACTTCTTTCAAAAATGATCTAATTAATGATCTTTAAAACTTTTCGCAGCGCACCAGTTGAAAATCATTGGCTTTGACTCTGGAATTGACCTTGATCCGTGCACCACATCTGCCGCTTCCCATCTGTGCATCTTGAGCAAATAATTCAACACCTTTATGGCTTAGTCAGTCCCCATAAAACAGAGACAACAATGCCAACCACGGTGAGGATTCGAGAAAATACAGGAGAGCCTCTGTGAGGTGACTGTGACAAGCTGGTCAACACACAGAGGTGGCCGACATAAGGAACCAGGCCTGCCGTGCTGGTACAGGCATGGGGCACACGTCTGTTCTGTGAAAGTGAAGGTCAAAGTCAGGAGGTGGTCCGCTGGGCAGGTGCTACTCTAATTCTGAGAAGTATTCAGGATATTGCCTCACACAGTATGGACTAAAAAAAGGTTGCTCAAGAATAATAAAAGAGTGGACACAACCTAAAAGTACATCAGTGTGAGACTTCATTGTATCTTATTAGGGTGCATTCACTCGATGGAATACTCTGCTGCCAACGCGATAAAATAGATCCGCAGTTGTAGATGTGGAATGCGGCCTGCAATACCGTCTAAAGCTGAGAAATGTCATGAAATAGCTGTGCACCCTAGTTTTATTTACAACACATTTACTTACATGAAAAAAAAAAAAAACCAAACTGTTACTAATATCTTGGAAGGTGCAGGCAGGCATTGGGGGGTGTGTTTACAAGGGGCCTTTCCCCTCTTACACTTGGTTTCTTTTTTACAACTATCATGTATCACAGTTATGGTGAGAAAAGTAAAGATTTTCTATTTGGGTGAACAAAATAAAAATGGATACCCAATTTTTGTCCACTAGTATAATACTTCTGAAGTAACTTTTTCTCAGTTTCTAAAATATCTAGTAGGAAGTTGTGTTGAGATTACCCTGCACTTATAGACAAATTTGGGGAGAAATTCCTCCCATGCATGAGCTTTTTTAAAATCGTTGTTTTGGGTTTTTTGTTTGTTATGTTTTTTTATCATAGCTGTGTACATAAATGCGATCGTTTTGTTTCTGTATTCATTCAAATTTTCTTTTCAAACCTTCAATCAAATTTTATATTCTTCTTTATATAGGCTCTAAATGGCTCTAATTATTCTCATTTTTATATCCTTCTTTATATAGGCTCTAAATATCTCTAATTATTCTCATCTATGAAATTTTTTGTTTCTAATTTGAATCGAATTATTTGTCAGACGTAACTTCTAATTAGTTATTATTCCTTCCTTATATACACACAAGTTCTGAGTGACGCATGTTTATTTCATAACTGGCAATCTTACAGATCTCCTGTTCATTCTACTAACTATTCAGCTTTGAGTTTTCACTCATGTAATCCCTAAACATTAATAAGTTTGCTTCATTTAAAAATATTTGCATCACTGATTTCATTTTATTTTCTAATTTTACTGGCTAAAGTTTCTAGAACATTAGTAAGGAATGATGACGATACAAGAAGCCCGTGTCTTTTTCCAGACACCAGTGGAAATTGTCCAGCAGTCTCTAGCTAGTATCTACGATAGTGATAACTATATTAAGACAAAATAATTTAGGAAGGGTTTGTTTGTTTTGCTTTTGCTTTATTTGAGACAGAGTCTCATTCTGTCACCCTGAGTAGAGTGCTGTGTCACTCACAGCAAACTCAGTCTCTTGGGTTCAAGTTGTCCTCCTGCTCAACCTCCCAAGTAGCTGGGACTACAGGCACCACCACAACTCTCGGCTAATTTTGCTATTCTTAGTAGAGATGGGGTCTCTCTCTTGCTCAGGCTGGTCTCAAAATCCTGAGCAATCCCTCAAGGGAGGCTCCTGCCTTGACTTCCTAGAGTGCTGGGATTATAGGCATAAGCCAACATGACCGGTCAACACTATGTTTTATCACCATAAGGAAATGCATTTTACTAACTGTAACTTAGGAGCTTTTTCTAACAACCAAGAATGAGTTGTTTATTAAATGCTGTTTAGCTCTTTGGCACTATTATGCCTTTTTCCTATTTTATTTTTATTAATTAATTAATTAATTTATTTATTTATTTATTTTGCAGTTTTTTGGACAGGGCTGGGTTTGAACCCACCACCTCCAGCATATGGGGCTGGCACCCTACTCCTTTGAGCCACAGCTCCGCCCCCTTTCCTCTTTTAATTTGTCAAAGGGAAGAAATATATTAACAGCTTTCTTACAATTGAGCCACTTACATTGTTTTATGCCCCATTCAATCCCAGTGTGCACCTCTTTTAATAGAAAACTGGTTTTACTTTACTACTATCTTATTTAGGATTTTTGTATCTATATGTATGTTCACAAATAAAAATAGTGTCATTTTACTTTGGACTATCTTATGTTTTGCTAGCTTTGTAAAAGGAACGATGAGAAGCTGGACATCGCTTCCCACTTTCCAAAATAGTTTAATAGCTTCACATAGTTACACCTAGCCCATAAAGGCTTGAACTATTTTTTCCATAAAATCTTTTGGTCCTGAATCATTTTTAGGTGGTTCTTTGAAACTTTTTCCATTAGTTCCTTGGTTATTGGTCTGTTCAATTTTTTAAACCTTTTTCTTTGGTAATACTTACATTGTCATAAAAGTACCCTTTCATCCAAATTTTCAAATGTATTTGCATAGAACATTAACATTATTAATATTAAGTTCCCTCAAAGCCAGCATAGATTCACCATTTTTTTTTTTTTTACAGAGACAGAGTCTCACTTTATCGCCCTCGATAGAGTGCCGTGGCATTACACAGCTCACAGCAACCTCCAACTCCTGGGCTTAGGAGATTCTCTTGCCTCAGCCTCCCGAGTAGCTGGGACTATAGGCGCCCACCACAACGCCTGGCTATTTTTCTGTTTTGCAGTTCAACCGAGGCCGGATTTGATCCCATCACCTTCGGTATATGGGGCTGGCGCCCTACTCGATGAGCCAAATGTTCCTGGAACTCTATGCATGTGTTCTGTCTCCCCTAACCAGTGCTTCTGTTGGCCTCTTTCTTTATCTTCACTGAAAAATATCTACTCTACTGGTCCTTTCAAAGGACTCTTTCTTAGGGGTGGTGCCTGTGGCTCAAATGAGTAGGGCGTCGACCCCATATACCAGAGGTGGTGGGTTCAAACCTGGCCTCAGCCAAAAAATGCAAAAAAAAAAAAAAGGACTCCTTCTTAGAAGTGGTGAAAACATCTACCGCTCTTTTGAGCTTTGCTTCCCAGTGTATTTATTTATTTATTTATTTATTTATTTATTTTAGAGACAGAGTCTCACTTTGTCGCCCTTGGTAGAGTGCTATGGCGTCACAGCTCACAGCAACCTCCAGCTCTTGGGCTTAGGGCTATTCTCTTGCCTCAGTCTCCCTAGTAGCTGAGACCACAGGCACCTGACACAATGCCCGTCTGTTTTTGTTGTTGTTGCAATTTGGCTGGGGCCAGGTTTGAACCCACCACCCTCGGTATATGGGGCCGGTGCCCTACTCACTGAGCAACAGGCGCCGCCCACGCTTCCCAGTGTATTTATTTCTGCTTCAATTACTTTTTCCCCTTCCTATTTTTCTTTATATTTGTTTTATTCTTTTTTTCTACCTTCATGAGTTTAATAATTAGGTCTGGCATGATGGCTCTTGCCTGTAATCCCAGCACTTCGAGAGGCTGAGGCAAAAGGATCACTTGAGGCTAGGGGTTTCAAACCAGCCTGGGCAATATAGTGAGATCCTGTCTCTACAAAAATTAAAAAATCAGTCAATCATGGTGGCAGGCGCCTGTAGTCCCAGTTACTAGGAGGGGCTGAAGCAGGAGGATCACTTAAACCCAGAAGTTTGAGTTTGCTGTGAGCTATGACATCAGCTCTGCACTCTGGCCCAGGTTACAGAATGTGACTCTGTTTCCAAAACAAATACATTGTTATATTTAGTTTGAAATCCATTCTTTCCGTTTTGGAAATTATAGCATATTGTGCAGTGGTTACATGCTCTGATTTTAAAGCCCAAGTAGACATAGCTTTCAATCCCAGGCCAATTATTTACTGTATTTGACCTTGAAAGATCTGCTTAACCTTTTTTCAACTCAGGTTTTTGGGGTTTTTTTAGTCTATAAAATTAGGATAATTATAGTAGCCACCTCCTAGAAATTTTGTGAAAATAAATTGAAATATTAGGTGGTTATTATTGCCATTACTGTTATCATCATCATATTCTTTAAGGCCAGAAATTCTCTTCTGAATATCCCTTTGGCCACAACCCATGAATTTTGAAATATGATGCTCTAATTTTGTTATTTTAGAAATGGTCTGTAATTGCAGTTTTGATTTCCATTGTAAACTCAGTTCTCCAGAAGATTTCTGTTGTTCTTGTTAGTTTCGTAAGGTTAAATTTTCCAAATTTAGTCCTGTTGTTCTTGCAATTTTTTATTAGAGAATTCCAATTTAATTGCATCGTAGCCACAGGATGTGTCTTGGATGTTTTTATTTGTTGGAATGGGCTGAGGTTTACTCTGTAGGTCAGAATGTGATGTGACTTTTAAGTGCCTTAAGTGTCCAATGCACAGTTGAAAAGCATGATTAATCTCTTTTTGGAGTTTCAAAGATGTCTACATTCAAATGTGCTGTGAAAATACAGACATGCATAACATATGGTCAACAAAGGACAGCATACCCACATGGTGCGCCCATAAGATGACGTATCTTTACTGTACCTTTTCTGTGTTCTGGTTAGTTTAGCTACACAAACATTGGCCACTGGGTTACAATTGCCTACAGAATTCTGTACAATAACATGCAGTAAGTTTTGCAGCCTGGGAGAAATAAACTACGCCACGTGGCCTATGTGTGTCATAGGCGGTAGCCTCGAGGTCTGTGTGACATACTCCAGGATATTATTCCACAGCCGCTGAGTCACCTGATGACACGTTTCTCAGAACTTAGCTCCTTCATGAAGCAACACGTGGCTGCACATACATACGAATGTGTATTCAGTCTTGTAAGTCAGATAATTCACAACTCAAGCTCTTCACGTATATTTTTCTCATTAATCTGAACACTCTTACAGTGGAATGCATTGAAATTGGACACCATATTGGTGGTATATGTCCAAAACTGTGTTGTTTTACATATTCTAATGCTTTTATTGGTTACACAAAGTTTTCTGATTTTCGCTTTTTCATTGAATGTCCCTCTTTGATTCATTTTGTAAAAAGTACTTCTTGATCTGTTTTGTAATTGCCTCAATTTTTATTTTGTCTGATAAAATTAACATTAGTGTCTCACTTTTTTAAAATCTGCATTGACACAGCACTTTTCATTCTTTTGTTTTTAACTTTATGTAAGCTAGTTTTAAATGTGTCTCTTGAAAGTGGGATATAATGGGACTGGGGGAGATTTTGTTTCTTTAAATTTTTTTTTTATTAGACTTGAGAAATTTTATTTATTTTTATTTTTATTATTTATTTTTTGCAGTTTTGGCCAGGGCTGGGTTTGAACCTGCCACCTCCGGTATATGAGGCTGGCGCCCTACTCCTTTGAACCACAGATGCCGCCCTATTTATTTTTATTTTTTAATTTTTCTTTTTTTTTTATTGTTGAGGATTCCTTGAGGCTACAAAAGAACCAGGTTACATTGATTGCATTTGTAAGGAAAAGTCCCTCTTACAATTGTGTCCTGCTTCTTTAAATTCTTTGTTTTGATTGTTTCCCTTTTGGAAACTGAATCTGAAAGGTTCCTTTATTTTAATATACAACCTTATTCTGTTCCTTGATTGTACCTGACACGTATCTGACGTGTTTTATTTTGCTTTCTAATTCTGGCTCCTTATTTTTTCCTTCTCTTGCTTTCTGGTTCAGTTATTCACGCTTTCTTTTATTTCTTAATGAATCAAAGATTAGACATTTTATTTTATACTACTGGTAGAATTTTTGAAAGTTACATGAGCCTGTATTTTTCCTCTTTAACCATTCCAAGAATGACACATGGGTATTCCCTAAGCAAGGTGAAGTGCTAGGACTACTCAGAGAAATTGGTTAGTTGGGGAACATTATATATCGTCTCTTTCAAGATTATTTTTATAACATTCTTGAGAGCCCAAGGCAGGAGGATCTGTTGGGCTCAAGAATTCAGGACTAGACATCTATACCAAAAATAGAAAAAAAAAAAAA
>CAUYRH010085029.1:0-16403 GCA_963574655.1 Perodicticus potto
TGGCTTGCCCAGCCAGTGGTATTGCTGGGGGCAGTCTTCTCTGGAGTGGCCAGTCTGACCACATTGGAAGCTCTTGTTTTTCGCTCCTCTGGTTTCCCTCTGCCCCTGAAGGTTGCTCGTTTGTCAGAGTGCCATTACTAGAGCTGTCATTCTTTTCTGTTCCTTTCTCTCTTTTTCCTTCTTTCTCTCCAGATCTCGATTACAAAAGACCGTAGTGGCCGTTTTAAGAAGATTCTCCAGGTTATGGTCTGGGGCTATAGCCAATTTCTGGAGTTTTCTTTGGATGTCTGGGGCCGCTTGAGGGATAAATTTGTCTTTTTACCAAAAAAGGTAATAGAATATATATGTTCAACTAAGGGTGGAGATTTTTTTTCCTATTTACCGCTGCATAACCAGCACCTAGCTCAGTGCTTGGAAGATATACCTATAAATATTTGTTGAATGAGGCTGGGTGCAGTGGTTCATGGCTATAATCCCAGTGTTTTGGGAAACTAAGGCAGAAGGAGGTTTGCTTGAGGCCAGGAGTTCAAGACCAGACTGGGCTACGTAGCCAGACTCTATCTATACAAAAAGTGGTGTGTGCCTGTAGTCCCAGCTCGCAGGGAGGTTAAAGCAGGAAGATCTCTCAAGCCCAGGAGTTCCAGATTACAATGAGCTGTGACTGGGCTACTGCACTTCAGTCTGGGGACTGAGCAAGCTTCTCTCAGGAAAAAAAATTATTGAAGGAGCCTAAGATACCAATGGGTGGGTAGGACTAAGAAGAAAATGCTTTGGGCTATCTCAAGGGAATTCATGGTTACTTAGAGGGGCTTTGACCCTAGAAAGGTGCTAGGGCCCTGGGGGCATTTGCAGGCTTTCCTACCCCCAGCCACCCCTCTGCCACTTGGGGAGCTGCTGTACTAGATTATATTAGTTCAGTGGCCAGAAGGACAGGGAGTTCAAGGGAAAGGAGCTCATCAGAGCCCAGCTGGAAACCAGGAAGATCCCCTTCCTGCTACAAACATTTCCTTGTCCCCTGAAGAAGCTGGCTGATGGGTGCACCAGCAGGATCGGCTGATAGGCCAAGGAGCTGCAAGCACTTACTGGGCATGTGCAGCATAATCAGCTTCTTGCTGGGGTTATGGGACAAATGAGAATTTCTGCTTCTAGGAGTCATACTAGCGGAAACACACACACACCCCCAGTGGGTGGCACAAGTGAGAACTGAGTGCGCCATTGTGTGGTACATGCCAGGCAGTCTGACATGGTCCCTTCCTCTTTTCATGGGTTCCTACCCCCTTTTATGCAACCTGAGAATTCCTGCTCCTGACTGTTTCACCTGTCCACACCTGCTTCCAGGTAAATACAGTGTATTGGTCATTCATACCTTACTATGAAGTTAACCTAAATGTTCTTTCTCTTCAAGGGATTTGGCATCTAATAATCATCCTTAACTTTTCAGTGAAATTTCTTATGTTCTAAGAAATGAAGTTGAGGCTTCAGGTGTGGTTGGGGAAGATGGGTGTGGAAAATTCTCCTAAGACCTTGAAATGGATGGGGACCTGTGGTTCCTGGTTCCTTCTGTGTGCTGATGTAGTCCTAGGGGCCTTCAGAGGTGATTACAATGGGCTGAGGGAACTTGGGCTAGTGGGACCATGAACCCAGCTGACCAATGCCAAGATATAAAGGGGAGAGGCCATGTCTTCCTCCAGTGACTCAGAATTCATTGATGGACATTCATGAAGCCTTGCTGTGCCAGGCCCTGAGCTAACCACTGGGGACACAGATGCATCAGATGTCATTCTCACTTCCACAAAACTAACCTGGAGGCCATTCCCCAAAAGTACGGGGGACTGGGGTCTCACAGTGAGTGTTTGGACATTCTTACAGACTTTTAAGCAAGGGTGTGATGTGGTCAGATACATGATTTCAAATATTTTCCTGGCTGGGGTGGCGCCTGTGGCTTAGTGGGTAGGGCGCCGGCCCCATATACCAAGGGTGGGGGTTCAAACCCAGCCCCGGCCAAACTGCAACAAAAAGAAATAGCCAGGCGTTGTGGCAGAAGCTACTTGAGAGGCTGAGGCAAGAGAATCCTCTAAGCCCAGGAGTTAGAGGTTGCTGTGAGCTGTGTGATGCCATGGCACTCTACCAAGGGAAATAAAGTGAGTCTCTAGCTCTACAAAAAAAAAAAAAAAAATTTCCTGGCTGCTTTGTGTAGAATGGGTAGAGTGGAATAGGAAGAGACTGGAGAGTATGGAATCTGTTGGTAAGTTACTGAGTGATCAAAAGGATAAACCATGGTGGCCCAGATTTCTGTGGAATCTGAAGTTGGTGATTAGCAAAGGAGAAATTAGATGTGGGCAAATGAGGGTGAGGGATTCTCAAGGATGAGCCTGAATCTGCAGACTTAGACAGCTGAATAAATGATGTCCTAGTCCATGTCTGGGGTGAGGAAAATGATGCAAACACTTTCAGGAGTGTTGGGGTGAGATGTCTGTTTGATAGTAGAAACGTGTAAGTTCTACAGCTCATAGGCAAGGTCTATGCTGGAAATACAGATTTGAGAGCCACTTACCTATAGAGGGCCGCTGAAACCACCTACACATAAAAGGCCATTGAAACCACTGGAAATGATGAGATCACTCAGAGAAGGTGTAGTAATAAAAAGAGGGTTTAGGAAACACCCTCAAGAAATCCTAACATTCAGGGTTGAATGAGAAGGACAGGCCCCAAAGTTGATAAGGAAAGCATAGGCCTGGGAGTGAAGAGGAGTGAAGAGGATGGCTGGTCATCTTCAGGTGTGATCATTCAGTCACTCAACAAACATGTGTTTGTGAGCTTGTGATTGGAAGAAGGGCAGCACGAGGCTGAGAATTTTCTCCCTGCTTAGGAAGCTCAAGAAGCTCTGCAGTTTCCCTTCATCAGAAATCACTGCAAACTCAGCAAGAGAGGACTGCCCTTGCAGTCCTGCCCACTGGCCTTCTTTATCAGACCATTCATCCCATCTGTGCTGGGAGTGAGTGTGGGTCCTGGAGCCAGACCACCTGGGTCTGAATCTCATCTCAAACCCTGACAAGCTCCATGATCTTTGGTAACTTACCTAACTTCTCTGAATGCTAGAGGTCTCATCTGTGAAGTGGGGACAAAAGCTACCTCTCAGAGTTGCCATGAGGATCAAGCATTACATAAATAAAAAGCACCCAGTAGAGCTCCTGGCAAGTAACAGGGGCATCATATCCAGCTTTTTTCCTGGACGTTGGGCCAGTCCTGGGAATACAAAGATGAATATGCAGGATCCCTTCTCTTGAGGAACTCACAGTCCAGTGAAAGATGACAAGCAGCAGACAGCTGCTGTCCAGTGGGGTCAGTGCCACGGAGCTGGAGCTCGGGTGGTATGGGAGGACCAGGGCTCTCCTCCAGCTCTGCTCTCACTTGCTGTGTGGCCATGAGCACTGACTCAGCCTCTCTGAGCTCTCCATCTGTAAAATGGAGATAATCGCACCTGCCCAGGAACTCCCTACTTCAAGGAGCTTCACAGGAAGGAGAGGTAGCTAAAGTGTCCAAATGCAGAACATTTCTTTCTGTGGTTACTGGGAACTTCAAAAAGAGGCTGAAATGGAGGCCAGAGGTAACAGCAACAACCGGGAAGAAAGAAAGACAGCAAAGAACAAGCCAGGAACGTTGCCCTCTGTCTCCCACGGCCTCTGCCCCTGGCTCTATCGAGATGAAGGGGAGATGCTGAGGACTCCCAAACCAAAAGGGAAAACAAGTGCATTCTTGAGATTAGCAGAAGCAAACAAGGCTGAGAGCCTCACATTCCCATGGACTTTGCCTGGCTGTCCCCAGGAGAGGGGCTGGGGCAGCAGCTGATAGGAGAGGGCCAGGGGCTCTGAAGAGGCCACACCTGTGGGGAGGCACCCTCTGGCACTGGTCCTGACTCCAGGGACCACACTTGGAGCCTCTGCTCTGTGTTTCCCACGGCCCAGGGCTCAGTGCACAGCTGGGCTCCCTCAGCCACCACACACCTGTCAAGGCCTACCAGGGACCAGAGCCTGCATCAGCTTAGGAGATGCGCAAGCGGTTAACAAAGCCAGTGCCCTTGAGTGCCCACTGAGTCCCTGTGTGCCCTATGCATGGCTGGAGAGACCAGCAATGCGGCCTATGCTGAGAACAACTCAAGGACCCGGTCAAAAGGGGCCCCGAGTCTTGCACCCCCACAGGGTGGCCACAGCACAGACCTCAGAGCCCAGATATCAGGCAGTTACCCGTGAGGTGGACAGTCAGGGCTCCGCTGCTGACCCAGAGGGCCGGGCCCCTCAGACCTTGGAAGACTTGGGCTGGAGTGTGGAGACTTAACCCCACCTCTCCTCACCTCTGGCAGACCCCTGCAGTGTCCTGGCTTGGTCTGAATCTCGGAACTGTCGAATTCCTTCCCCCCACCCCAAGAGGGTTAGAGGCTTCCTCCGCCCCTCTCAGGGTGGCTGTGTCTGAGAAGAAGAAAGGCCCCACTCCAAAGGGCTGAGTTTCTCAGGTTAGATATTCAGGCATCAAGACAGCCTCACAGCCTGAACTGCACCATCAGCACGTCTCCTCCACCCACAAGAGGGGCCTTCAAGAGTCCTGAGTGTTGTCAGGGCTATCTGTCTGGGAAGGAAAACACAGGAGGCCCCGAGGCCTGGGGGGTCCCCGAGCTGGCCCCTTTCCCGCAGTCTGTTCTCTCTTTTCCCTTCTCCCTCCCTTTCCTACTTACTAGGGCCCCTGCTTATTCACCAGAGCCAGGAGAGACCCGCAGGGCCCCAGGGGAGTGAAGAGGGGCACACTCGGTCCTCATTAGAAGGGGACGTTTCTTGAGTGACTGGACAAGGGACAGATAACAGACCAAGGAGCAGGCCTAGCCCCAACTGGGAACAGCCTTGTGCCAGTGGGAAGGGCGGGACTGGGCAGCCTGAGTGCACACACCCGAGATGCCTGCAGAAGCAGCATGGGGGGCTGGGGGGGACTCAGGTGCATATCTCCCCGTGGCTTCAGGGGATACACCAGCGAAGGGACTGAGGGGGTTCTGCCTTTGCCTTTCATAGCAAGGGTGGCCAGGTTTTAGGGTTTTGCATTCGAGAGTTCCTCCTCCCTTGGATTTTAGAGTTTCACAGTAGGAAAAATGAAGCGAAAGAAGTGGCATGGAGTTATCTGCAAATGAGGCTTATTTTTAAAGGTCTGTGGGGCCAGTCAAGGAGTAAGAGGGGTGGGAAGCAAGAGAAGGAACTTGGGGGAGAGAGGAGGAAGAGAGAAGGAAAAAGGGGAAGAGGAGGAAAAGGAGAAAGAGGAAGGGAGAGGAAAAGGGATGGAGAAGGAGGGAGGGAGAGAAGGGGATAAGAGGAGGAAAGAAGGGGAGGAAGGAGGAGAGAGGAGGGGTGAGGAGGGGACAATGGAAGGGGAGTAGGAAGAGGAGTCCCTTCCTGGGACTGGATGGAGGTCAGAGTTCTATGGGTGCAGGATCCATGCGCACTGGTGTACATAGCCTTGAAAGTGACAGGACTCTGAACAGGGTGGCCGCAGGGCTGTCCAGACGTTGAACACTGTTATGTCTTTGCTAGGCTCAGTGAAGGTCCCTAAGGCCAAGGTTGCTGTGTAGAGTAGAACAGACTGGATAGTCGGCAGAGCTGCTGCCTTTGAACATTACCCAGAGGTTCTTGGTGGCTGCTATGGGGCTACAGAGAAGAAACTTTGCCCGTCCTGAGTTTCTAGGGCTGCCACATTTCCAGGCTCCGGCTGTTCCCAGGGGAGGGAGAAGGAGCCTCACTCCACAAAAAATGACCCTTGCTGATCCTCAAGTTTTGTAGATCAATTCAGTTGTTCAATACTTATCAGCTACTGGGCTGCTGTTCTGTGTGATTTTTCTGTATTTGATATTTAGTAAAAATAATTTTTAACAATAAATTGGTTTTAAAAATAATAAATGAAGTAGTCCATGGAGCTTGTATCAAGATGGTACACTGAACACATGTGTCCACCTGTCCCTCTCCAAATGATCAAGTCAAAAAAAATAAATCAAAAGGAACAATAGTATAGTGGAAAACAAGATGCTGTTCTGTAGTGGCCCCAAATTAAGAATGCTTGAAAGGCAGAACACAGGTGAGACTGGGCTGGTGGGAGTAATGCCAGTCAGAGACCCTTAGCTGGAGGCCACTGTGAAATTGGGCACCGTCTGGAAGTGTGGCAAGATAAAAGGTAGCTGGAATAGGGAGTGACCAGGATGGTTGTCTGGGCTATGACACTTGGAACAGCCAGGCAAGTGGATCCCTTTCCCCCATCCCTTGTGTACCATAAGGTGGTGCATTGAACCTCCATGCTGAAGCCAGAAGCTTACACAGAGATGTGGAGGATGAGACCAGAAATTCCTGCCTGTGGTATATGCCAATTTCACATACTCCTATTCCTCCGCACTTACCCCAATCCTTCCCTCCACAAAGAAATTACTAGAAGCAGGCTCCTAGGTATATGGTAAACAGTATCTCCAGAACAGTACACAGAATCTCAAAAACAGAAAGGTACACATCAAAGAATCACCAACGTATGAAGCAAAGGCATCAAGTTCAACAAATAGCAGCAACATCTAAAGAAAGAGAGTTAGGAAGCTGGGCACAGTAGCTCACACCTATAATCCCGGCACTTGGGAGGCCAAGGTAGAAGGATTGCTTGAAGCCAGGAGTTTGTGACCAGCCTGGGCAACATAGTAAGCTTACTATGATTAAAAAAAATTTTTTTAATTAGCCAGGTATGACGGTGCATGCCTGTAATGCCAGCAACTCAGGAGGCCACAGGAGGATTGCTTCAGCTGAGGAGTTTGAGGCCGCAATGAGCTATGACTGTATCACTGTACTCCAGCCTAGGTGGAGAGGGAACTTATCTCTAAAAAGGAAAAGGGAAAAAAAAAGAAAGAAAAGAGAAAAGAAAAATAGAGAGGAGATAATTTGAAAGCAACTTTAAATGTATATTTATGTCCTCTGAGAGATAACAAAAGTTACTACATCTATGAAACAAAAAAAAAGGTGACATTAAAAAGAAGAAAAAGACAATCAAAAGTCTTAAAAATGAAAAATATGAAAATAAAACAAAGAGAATGAAAAATGTGGTTTTCAAAATTTAAAAACACAATTAAATGCACTGAATTCTTGAAAGGGAAAAACTGAGAAGAAATATTATATAAATAAACAGAAAGCAAAGAAGAATAATTAAGAGATATATGGACTTGGAAATCATAGTACCTAATAGCAGTTTTAGAAGTAAACAGAAGAATAAGAAAGGGGGAAAATTATAGAGAAAGTAGAAGAATCAACATCCTTCTACAAAGGCAAACCAACGCAGGTGCAGGTTCATTCTCTGGAACCCAGCCCTTGAAGTAAAAAAAAGGCTAGCAAGCCTGAAAACCAACACATAAACTCTGAGATGACTCTGCCACCTCAAGGCAGCAGAAAGTGGTTTCACAGTGATACGTGTGTTGGGAAGAGGAGGATGAAAATGGGCAACTCGGCTCGGTGCCTGTGGCTCAAGCAGCTAAGGCGCCAGCCACATACACCTAAGCTAACGGGTTTGAATCCAGCCTGGGCCCACCAAACAACAATGATGGCTACAACCAAAAAAAAGTAGCCAGGTGTTGTGGCAGGCACCTGTAGTCCCAGCTACTTGGGAGACGGAGGCAGGAGACTCACTTGAGCCCAGGAGTTGGAGGTTGCTGTGAGCTGTGATGCCACAGCACTCTATCCAGGGTGACAGTTTGAGGCTCTGTCTCAAAAAAAAAAAAAAAAGAAAGAAAGAAAAAGAAAAAGAAAATGGGCAACTCGGAGTACACAAAGACCAAGCATCATGGATGGTAGACAGGGTATGGGAGTGATTCTGGCTCGCCCTTTTCTCATATTATTAGGCTTAGAATGACATGGCTTTTCCTTGACTTTTGTGAGGCAGAAAAATAGCATCCAGATATCAAGATGGCCTTCAAGTCCCACTATTTACATTGTGAAATAGTTAAGAGCAGATAAAGAAATATTGGCTGAGTCCTGAATTCTTTTCTCTCCTCATTACCCTCTACAGTCCAATGGCTAGCTGGCTGCAGTCCAGAAAGTTAGGTCTCGAAAATCAACAGTGTCAGGGTAGAGATAAAGATTATAACTCCATAGGCACCTCACCCTGAGGTGCGGCCAGCCCATCTCCCCTTTGTCCTAAACATGTTAGGATTAGGGGCAAAAGCCTCTCTTCCCAGTTAAACTTCATCAGTGTAGCTAGCTAATACCCACAAGGGTCCACAATGACAAATATAAAGGCATCTTAGGAATGTGACTGCTACAAGGAAAAGAGACCCAATAGTCTCTACTACTTGAAACAGAATAACTGGGAAAATAAAAAGCAAATGAAAATGGGCATATTAAATTTCCTTGAAGGTATGTTGAGGATATTGAAAACAAAGAATAGCAATCAGAAGTCACAAAGAATACCCTGAAAATCTTGGGCATGAAACATATACTCATTGGAATAAAGAGCTCATGAATGGCTTGAAGCAGCAGAAAAAAAAAATTGTACACTCCATGGTCAGGCAGGAGTAATCCCAGATGGCATCAGAAAAAGATTGATAGGAATCAAAAGATTGATAGGAAAGAAAAGTTCAGAGACAAAGAAAGTAAAAGAGCAAATGCCAACTCACAGAACAAGTTAGCTGTCAGAAATAGAGACAAAAATAAACAGAGGAAGAAATGACTGAAACAAAATGGTTGAGAATTTCACAGAATTAGAGATAAAACCTCAAATGGAAACAACTTGAAAAGTGAAATAATGTAAATAATAAAAAAGATCTTTTCACATTACAGTGAGAATAAAGAGCATCAAAGACAAAAGGCAAATTTTAAAAGCAGCCAGAGAAACTACTTGGAAGGCTAACGCAGGGTATCCTGTTAAAAAATAAGAATCAGTTGGCATCAGCCTTCTCAGCAGCAGCACTGGATGCAAGAAGACAAAGAATGTTATTTTTGAAGGTTGAAGTACAATAATTTGAACCCAGAACAGTATGCCCAGCAAAACTATCATTTAAATCTGAGAATGAAATAAAGATACTTTCAGTAAGACACGATCTTACATGCTTTCCCACATACGACCCTCATTGAAAAATTGCTTAAAGAACAGCAGAGGGAAGGAACGAGGGGGGATGGGGTCTAAAAAAAAAAAAAAAGAAAAGAAAAATTGCTTAAAGGACATACTCAGAAATAGACAAATAGATACAATAATTGTATGCAACATGGTGGCTTCTGTCAAATATGGGGAGGGTTGCTAGATTTAGCAACAACAAGACACCTGACTACATTTGCATTTCAGAATAACAATGAATAATTTCACCATGTAATATTCAAATGTTTCTAGGCCTCCTGTATTTTATCAGGCAACCCAAAATATGGGCTGTACATATGGATAAATAAATTAATAAGGGTGATTATAGTCTGAACAGGTAAAACACTAATAAAACAAAAGGTATATCTTTGAAACTCTAGAACTAAAACTCTAGATGAAATATAATAGAACCTCCATAGTTGACTACCTCTCTACATTGACCACCTCCCTAAGTTGACCTAATTTTCATAGACCAGACAAGCAGCATATGTATTAAATGTTCTTATGTTGACCACCTCCATATATTGACCCCGGCTGGTTACGTTACAGAGGTTCTACTGTATATGGTGAGAGGTAGAGAGAGAAAAGCAGAGGGAAGTAAGGGATGGCAAAGGGAGCTGTCATCTTCAGAAGGAAAATGGAGAAACTGATAATAAGCATAAGTTGGTAAGTCGGAGGCAACAACAGAAACATAAATAAAGGATGCACAACTTTCGTATCAATAGAAAAAATGTATCTGTTTAATGGAAATCAGGAAGGAAAAAATAGAAACACAAAAAGACAGTACGTAAAGAACAGTAACTGAAATAGTTAAAATAAGTCCTAACAAACAGCAATTTACAGTAAGCTTGATATTCAAAATTAGGTTAAATTTGCCAGTCAAAAGACAGAATTTTGGAGCAAAAAGAATTTTTTAAATCTAATAATGTATTACCCAGAAGAAAACATCTCAAACAGAAGGATATCGAGTATTGGCAAACAAAAGTGTTGAACAGGATATTATAAGGAAATACGAAATGAGAGTGGTGATTTTAATATGAGATATAATAGATTTTAAGTCGAAAGCCTTATAGAGAGAAAAAAACTATGTCCTGGTAGAATGATGCATCTTTAAGACACAAGGACTATGTACACACATAAAGCTCAAGATATAGCTTCAAAATATATAAATTGTAACCAATAAATTATTGGAAAAAAATAGATGCTAGTAATTTTGATATATCCTTTTCAGAAATTAATATATCAAGAAGAAAAATAGTAGCATGACTGAAGTTTAAAATTTATGGTTACAGCACATTGTACCACTTGATTGCACTAATGTACGCAGCTATAATTTAATTTTAAAAAATTTATGGTTAAAAATTTATCCTGTTTCAACATCAGTGGGTATATAGACTGTTATAGTTATTTATATGTGAATTTTACTGTATCTCAAACCTAATATAGCATAGCTAAAGCAGTACTTAGAAAGTATATGGCTTTAAATGCATTTATCAGACCACAAACAAAGGAAGCATTCAAATTAAGAAGCTTGGAGAAGAGGGAAGTAAAAGAGGGGAAAAAAATCTAAAAGAAAAATAAGATAAAAAATACATAACTATTAGGACAGACACCAATAAAATAGAGAACTCTCAAATAAAATGACAGAAAATAATCGACTGGTTCCTGAAAAACATAAATTGGCAAATCCAATTACATGCAGAATTCCAGTTAAAATGGAGATTATGAACAACCTATATAACAATAATGCATGTTTTGGAAAGAGTACATAGTATCCAGTGTGGCAAAAGACAAACTAGAAATGAAATAACCATTAAAGAAATAGAAATTACGTAATTAAAGACTACCCTTTACTGCCCACTTTAACCACCATGATAAAACTCAGGCTTAGATGGTGTTAAAGAGAGGCCAACACTGTCTTAAGAAACTGTTAAACTTTATGTTATCTAAGATGTTCTAAAAAATAGAATGAAGTGTGTCCAACTCATTTTATGAGGCTTATGTTTCTGTGATTCCAAAACCAGATAAGGATCTTATAAGGAAAGAAAATAAGGCCCTCAAAAATAGTATCAAATCCAAAAGTGTATTAAAAAAATATATTACATTGAAATAAAATTTTTCTAAGTTAACATATTCCACACATTAATGGGCCAAGGGAGAAAATTACATGATTATGTTATTAGGCGCAAAATACTATAGCCTGACTATTTAACAATAAAAATCTAACCATGATAAAAGTTCTCAGAAAGCCAAGAGATAGAACTTTCTTATGTTGACAGGACAATAGATTTAAACATGGAGTAAATATTATACTCCATGGAAAATCTTTAGACATGTTCTCTTTAATATCAGCATCCAAATAAAGATGCCCACTAGTTCATGTCATTGCCATAACTAGGTTCCCCCTGGTGCTGGCAGTCCCAGCCTACGGAATACAGCAAGAAAAAGAAAAAGGAGGCAAAAAACACTAAGAAAAGAATCAATTCTCTCATTATTTACACATAATTTTATTGCCTATAGAATATGCAACAAATTTGGTTAAACAATAGAAATAATAAGAGGGCTTAGCAAGCAAAGTTTTCAGAAACAAAATCGAATTTCTAAAAAAATCAATATTATTATTTATAGCAGTAACCACCACCCACTCTGTAATAGAAAACAAGATAGTAACAGCAGAAAAAATAAAGCACTAGGAGTGATCCTGACCACATATGACAAAGAATACCTGGGACAAAATGAATGGGCTGCAGCAGGCTGGAAGGAGATATTTGCAATAATGAATATCACAATTTTTGCAAATCAAGGAGGACACTTCAGTAGGGGAAACCTGAATGACTAACAATTTTATGAAGAAATGCTTACTTTGACCTCATTAATTATTATTATTATTGTCATTATTATTGCAGTTTTGGCTGGGGTCAGGCTTGAACACCACCCCCAGTATATGGGGCCGGCACCCTATTCCTTTGAGTCATAGGTGCCACCCAATTATTATCTTCTAAATCTAATAATTAGTAACTATAATACTTTTAATTAGTAATTACAAAAAAACTAACAAGATACAGCTTTGCAACCATTAGAACCGTAAACACTATAAAATTGAACACTGGAAAACATAGTGATGGTATATACAGGGGAAGCAATCCTGTTTCAACATCAGTGGGTATATAGACTGTTACAGTCATTCTAGAGAATAATCTGGAAGCAATTAGTAAATTTCAGCATGCAAATATCCTACGACCCATCAACTCCAGGCCTGACACTGCTCTGGAGAAATCAGTGCAGCACAGCTCCATAAAGCAACATATATAAGAATGCTTATCACAGCATTGTTTCTCATAGCAGTGAGTAAGGCAACGTAGGATTTAATCACTAAAAAATTGAAAAACTAAAACCCAGTGGTACACTTTGTACACTTTTCAGGTAGCAAAAGGAATCATATGTTGAGATCCATATAATAACATGGATGTTATTTAGAAACATTGAGTTGAATGACAAAAAAAAATGAATGGAAAGGGAGAGGTCTGCACAATATCATTTATGTAAATCTAAAATCTCCACATACAAACATACAACTGCTAAATATCTCAAAGACCTATCCTTACAAAATCCCTAGGCAAGAAAAACCAACAGAGCCAATAAACAGCTATCAAAACCACAGGAGAATTCAGCAAATTGTCAGATATAATGCTGTGGTCTGAATGCTGTGTCCTCCCAAAGAATTTGATACAGAGAAAGGGGGCATCACACATGAATGTGGAAAAGGTGGGTTTCTTTAGAAAACTGTCTTGGGGAAAATGGCTTACATCAGAGAAAAATTTAAACCAGCTCCTCACCTAATATAATGCAGAGAGATGGAATTTGGATGGATTAAAGGCTTATGAGTAAAATGTAAAACTATAAATTTCATAGTAGGTAATAAATCTCTGTATCCTAAAGATGGAAAAGACTTGTTAAATAAAATTCCAAAACATATAAGCAATAAAAAACAAATATTTGTTTAAATAAAATATAAGCATTTTTCTTCACTGACAAAAATCATAGACAAAATTATAGGCAGAAGATTGGAAGAAAATATTTTAATTTTCTTCCAAATATTTAAATGTAATTAAATTGACAAGGGTCTAATTTCTATAAGAGATTCCTAAACAATCGACAATAACTACAAAAAAAGATTCTAGAAACCTGCCAGAAAAAAAAATATGGGAAAATGATACGAACAGGAAATCACAAACAGAAAAATTAAATAGCTACAATGTTTAGTGACTAGAGAAATGCAAATTAAAATAGATAGAGATTCTTATATTACTATAATAGGTTAGAAAAATTTAGAAAATGGTAACACAATGATTTCTATTCACTGGTGATAAGAGCATACACATATTTGGGGAATAAATCTGGCAGTACTTAATTACACCAAGAAAACACATGATTTAGAAATTGCCCTCCTAGGAATGTACTTAGGAAAATCCCACATAGGTCCACAGGGGACCATATGCAAGGATGCCCATCATCATGTTGTTTGACGTGGCAATGGATGGAGGCAATCTAGGTGTCCTCCACCGCGGATGGAGGGCAAATAAATCATCAGGTAAAACAACAGGCCACTCCTCCCATAGCCAAGGACTATGAGTTCACAGAACAACACGGGCAGGTCATTAAAAACTAGTGCCCCGTGAAAAGAAACAAGCTCTGTAGCAAAAGGCCATGCATGTAAACTGAAAATACCTCCACAGAACTCCTGTATACATTTTACAAGAACATATAGAAATGTCCAGGAATGAGAAGAAAAGCTGTTGAAGTAGTTGAGGAAACAAAATGGGATAAACCAAACAAGAGCGGGACTTCGACTAGGAAAAAAGATGACAATGTTCATGAACTGGGGGGTTTGATGAACTCGGCTCTCTGCACCTGAGGTCTAAAAAAGAAGAAAGAAGAAAAATATGTACATAGACAAAAAATAACACAGGTAAGGATATATACCAAAAGCATTAAAAAGGTTACCACTGGGGATAGGGGGAAATGAAAGTACAGACTAGTGATAAGTAAAAAATGGTAAAATTAAATGAGAGAATAGACCAGGGGTGGAGTAGGCTTTGAATTGACGAGAACAATGAACTCTGCACCAGAAGTTTAAAGAAAAGTAAAACATAAAGAAATTAGTACAAGACAACCTCCCAAGTGAAGACCCTAAAGTCTTCCAAACCAAATACAAAATTGATTGACAATGACTATCAATGAACACAACAATGAATAATAAACAAATGGTAAGTCATTTACATTTCATAGTCCTAAGAAGTCTTTGTAATTCCAGATACCTCCATAGACGAGAAAAAAATAAATAATATATAGAGGAATAAAAATGATATTAACAGATTTCTTTTTTCTTTTTGAGACAGAGTCTCAATATGTCACTCTCAGTAGAGTGTCGTGGTGTCACAGCTCACAGCAACCTCAAACTCTTGGGTTTACGTGATTCTCTTGCCTTAGCCTCCCCAGTAGCTGGGACTACAGGTGCCCGCCACAACGCTAGGCTATTTTTTGGTTGTAATTGTCATTTTTGTTTGGCAGGCCCAGGCTGGGATCGAACCACCAGCTCTGGGGTATGTGGCTGGCACCCTAGCTGCTGAGCTACAGGAGCCAAGCCAACAGATTTCTTACAAGCAGTATTAAATGCAAGAAAACAATAGAGAAATAACTCCAAAGGTATTTGGGTTATGTTATTTATTGAGGGTTAAATTAAAGATTTTGAACCTAGAGTTTTATACCCAGCCAAACAATAATTCAGATGTGAAAGCAAACTAAAGGCATTTTAAGACATTCAAGAATTCACAAAGTTTTCCATCTATAAAACTAAATAATGCCCTGAGGATTGACTCCAGATAACAGAAAAAATTAATTCAAAAGGAAGATGTTGCTAATTCCAGATATGAATGGAATAATATCCTTAAATATTGACAATAAAAATTACAGGTGACCACGGAATAAAAATAGAACTAAGTAAACTTTATTAATACAACAAAGAGCAAAAAAGGTAAACACTAAAAGGACAATAAGAATATACTGTAAGGCGGCGCCTGTGGCTCAAAGGAGTAGGGAGCCAGCCCCATATGCCGAAGGCGGCAGGTTCAAACCCAGCCTCGGCCAAAAAAAACTGCAAAAAATAAAAAACAAAAACAAAAAGAACAACAACAAAAAAAGAATATACTGTAAATGAAAACTTAAGATAGAATAAGTTTAAAAATTTGAGAAATTAAAATAATTTAATAAATTAAAATCCTATAGGCATCTCAGATTAGGTTAAAAAAATAGAAAGGTATCTAAGGAATGGAAAAAGTGATATTCTTCCTGACTCCAACATACTCTGCCCCAAAGGAAGAAGATTTTGAGGGCAATAAATATGCTTAGCTCCACGGAAATGCAAATCAAAACAACAAATAACATTCAATTTGTTTTTCACCTGTCGGGTGGGCAAATATTCAAGTATTGCTATCAAGTACTGATGGGAAGTGGAGAGAAGGGTCCTCTCATATGCTCATGGGGCGTGGAATATAAGTGGCACCCCACAATACAGAACCACTGTCATACTCAACTAACACTGCAAATATCCATGTTTCGTATTTCAGAGATTTGATTTGCTGATTTACCCCAAAAATTTGCCACATGTTATCAGGGATGTGGAATGTAAACCCAGTCTGGAGAAACACCTAGTAATACCCAGACTTATACAAGGGTGTTCTTTGAAGCCTTGTTTGTAACAGTGAAAAATGAAAAACTACATAAATGACTATCAGTAAATAAACACTTACAATGTATGGTGTGCAACTATATAATAGAATCCAATATAAGAGGCAAAAGCAAAGGACAAGGGTTAGATTTTTTAAAAACTGTGAGTTTAAAATGAAAGTTCAGAATGCTACATAACGTATGACATCATTTATGTAAATTTAAGACCACAATAACCATAATATATAGTGTTTAGAAACAACATGCTTGTATATAAAAGCATAAGGAGTAGGTAGGAAGAACACGCAACAAATGCACGGGAGTGGACGCTTCAGCAAAGTCTGGGAGAAACAGGAGTGTTGCTTAAGAAACCTTTAGCTTTCACTGTGATATTTTATGTATTAAAAAAAGAGGGAGAAGGGCGGCGCCTATGGCTCAGTAAGTAGGGCGCTGGCCTCATATACAGAGGGAGGCGGGTTCAAACCCTGCCCTGGCCAAACTGCAACAAAAAATAGCTGGGCATTGTGGCGGGCGCCTGTAGTCCCAGC
>CAUYRH010085030.1:0-23996 GCA_963574655.1 Perodicticus potto
CAGCACAGCTTGGGAATCACACTGTCTTTGTGTACAGCACAGCTTGAGAATCACCCCATCTGTGTGTACAACAGAGCCTGGGAATCACACTGTCTATGTACAGCACAGCCTGGAAATCACACCATCTGTGTGCACAGCACATCCTGGGAATCACAACATCTGTGTGTATAGCCCTGTGTGCACCCCTGGCTTCCAAGATGCGGGAACTCAGAAGGTTGACAGTTTTGCCAAGAACACCTCTCCTCTCTAATGATTTAATTGTCCATAGTTCATTGGAAACAATGGCATGTGAAAGGAGCTTGGTGTTCCTGAAGCCTTTATTGTTTCTTTTCTCCTCACCACTTCCCTGGGTCCTGTGAGACCAGGGGAGGTGGGTCTGACTGAGTTCCCTCTTGGACTTTGTCTTTGCTATGAAAACCAGCTGCCTTCGACTTGTCACCCAAATGCTGACTAAGAGAGACCTGGAGGCTGGTTTAGAGCAGCTTCAGCAGAGAACGATCTTAATATAAACAGGACCTCTGCATGACCTGAAGGGCTTTGAAGACTGATGAGTATGGCCTCAGCATTGTCAGGCCAACCTGGGAGAGTCCTCAAAGGAAGTGGGTCAGTATAGGAACATCCCAGCCAGGCTACTCCTCCACCCCCATCCCCTAAAGTGGTATATGGAGCTCACAGTTGGGGGTAGTCTGAGCACATTTCACTGAATGTTCCTTTATCTTTCTCAGACTGTTCTGCATTAGAACTGCTTGCTCAAGGCTATGTAATAATTAAAGCACATTGAGAACTTTCCCACAAAGTTTTAGAAAAAGGGTTTTGCTATAAATAAACTAGCTTGGGACCCAGTGTTTTGGCCAGATGGGTTCTTAATCCTTAAGAATGGTTGCAATTTAGGCAAACCATTCTTTTAAAAGACTTGCATTCCTGTCTTGTCCTCCTGAGAGCTCAAGGCACCTTACAGGTACTATCTTGCTATCTCAGAATTCTTGTGAGGTAGAGAAGCTCCATTTCGCTAAACAAGGCCTGAGGTCTGAGACTGCTGCCCAAAGCTTCCCAGAATAAAGATGAACAGAGCTTCACTGACCACCTTCACTCCACCACCACCACTCAACATAATGAGTAATTTGGTAATTTCTCCTTGCAGCCAGCTTCATCTTGGCTGGCTAGAGGGAAAACTAGTTCCTCTCTTTCCAGCTGGCTATTGCCAGATTATCTGTTCGGACACTCCAGACTCTGGCTGTGGATGGGAAGAGGTGCTGTAGATGCCCAGTTGTGCTCTGAGTCTGCCCTGCTACCTGCTCCTCACCCTCTGCCACAGGCTTAAAAACTAGGGGACAAGGGAGCCATGAACCAGGATGATTTGCTCCTGCCTGCAAGACAAGGTCTGATGCCATGGGGTTAGTATGGAATGGTGGGATGCTATTCTAGTAGATGACAAACATAAGTAATTTCACATAAAATATCCAGATGTCTAGTATTGTTAGAAACCCCACTGGACTCACACAGCTGCAGGCCACACTTGCTGGAGTAGAGGACAGGCTGTCCCCTTTGGTCAGGGGTGATCTTCCATCCACTGCAGCCCCATCTGGCCAGCTCTACTCATCACGATGCCCATCTGACTGTCATGGCAGGTGCGTTTGTGCCCCACCCCCAACTGAAGGACACTAGACTGTCTACTCATGCTGGTCCTTGACGTGTGAACAACTCTTCATGAGAACTACACCACTTAGTGTTGTATTTCTTAAATAAGCCTTTCGGTTAGTGAACCTCTGATTACCTGCATTAAAACTATTCAACGTTATGTACACATAACAAAACTGAACAATGCTTTGAATACACAACTTGAAAGCCTTGTGTATTTTGGTCTGAAAATATGGGAAACTGTCTAAGTGCTTACTGAGAATGTGATTTGTTAAAAGGAGGAGTAGACAAAGAAAACATGTGCCTTTCAGAAGTGGGGATGTAGAGAGAGTGAGGGGCTATCCCTCATCAAGAGTCACTCATCCTGGACAGGAGGAGGGTTCAAGGTGGTTGCCAAGGTTTCCAACAGGGGGAAGATCTCTGGAGAGTTTCACCTTCCCAGTAAGCTGCCTGACATGCCCGGAAGCCAACCCTTTTTTGTCTGGATGAGCCTATGGACTTGACTCTGGCCTCCAATGTCTCCAATTCGGCCTGACATAACCTCACACCTATGCTTCCTTCCATTCTTCTTTCCCAGAGTGGGATTTGTCACCACACCTAGGAACCATTTCTCCAGGAACTTAAGGAAACTCAACCTATGGCAGCTGAAATGCTCCCTCTATATGTTAATTCCTCCAGATTTGAAAGACAGAACTGTGTCCTATAGTGGTTTGTTTGGAAGGTGTGAGACTGACAAGGTGGGAAGAGAGTGCCTCAGAGTTAAATACAGATAGCTGCTACTCTATAAAGATGGGAAGCTCTGTGGCTCATTGAGTAGGGCAGAGTAGGGCACTGGCCCCATATACCGAAGGTGGCGGATTCACACCTGGCCTCAGCCGAACTGCAAAAACAGAAAAATAGCAGGGCATTGTGGCAGGCGCCTATAGTCCCAGCTACTCGGGAGGCTGAGGCAAGAGAGTCTCCTAAGCCCAGGAGTTGGAGGTTGCTGTGAGCTGTGTGACACCATGGCACTCTATCGAGGGCAATGAAGTGAGACTCTGTCTATACAAAAAAAAAAAAAAAAAAAAAAAAAAAGATGGGAAGCTCTAGTTCTAGACTTCTGATGGTTAAAATTTGAAAGTTTCCAACTAAAGCAGGGGAGAAAAGTTGGGTGAAGAAGAGGATAGAAGTGTTTTTAGAGGCAGTGTCTAGGGGCAAAATTCTCTGATATGTTGAGTGGTGGTGGTGGAAAGGGAGGTTATTTGGGATCTCATCTTCTCTAACCAGACTGGTTTCTCACCTTTATCTGAGAAACCCAGGACATTTCTGTTTTGTGAGTGTTTGACTTGGGTTTCTCAATTGAGTGGATGTGCTCCTCTGATAATTGCCCCTCCCCCCATGCCTTAAGAAGAGGCATCTTTTCTAAGACCTTTTTTAATGACTTTACCCTCAGTGGCTCAGTGGTTACCTTTCAGAGGGGCTGAACATTACCTTTTGGGGAGGCTGAGCACTAGTGGCTTGTTAACGAGGCTGGCCTCACTAAGCCAAGGAACCTTGTCAAATTTTGGAACAGAAGGCTGGAGAGAAATGGAAAAAAGATCATTTTGTAGAATTTATCACACTTGAGCACTGCTATCATTACAATGACCAAAGCTAGCTGAAGTCTAAGAGCAGTCAACACTTTACAAAACATTTTCCTATTTTGTATTTGATTTTAAAACTATCCTATAAAGTAGGCAAGAGCAGCCTCCATTTCACAGATGAAGCAAATCAAAGCATGATTTGCCCTGAATCATATAGTAAAGGGGTTCACGTTTTCTTTCATTTCCACTATATCCTGTGTTTCACTTTGCTGCTCTATTACTTCCATCTGTTTATATGTCCTCTAATATTTCCATGAACTCAGCTGAATGTTAGCAATCTTCTGTCCCAAGCCTCTGGCTATGCTTTTAAAAAGACGCAGGGCCTTCCACTCTCAAAGAAAGAACCAACCTTTGAAGCTATAGACAACAGTGTATCTCTTTCTGTTCCTGCACTTTCCAGATGCCTGGCTTTGGACAAATTTCAACTTCTTTGAGCTTCAGTTTTGCCCACTGTGAAAAGGGAATTGATATTACATGTATAGGTCAATGCACAAGAGAGTTCCCTGAGAACAGGGATTTTTGTCTGTTTACTGCTGTATCATGAGCACCAAAACCAGGGCTGATGATACCCGCAGGTATCAGTCTAACGAACGGGAGGCACGGGAAGTCCCTAGCTGAAGGTCTGGCTGTTCTGAAGTCTCTTCTATTAGCCCATCTTCTTTCCCTGTCCTCTCTCGCCTTACCCAGCTATTTGCCAGGCAATTCCGGGTCTTTCTGCTGAGGATTTGCTCTCCTGGGCGCTGAGCCGGCAGGTCTCCGGGAAGCCAGCAGGGGGCAGCAGCGACCTCGCGAGGCCTCGAGCTGCGGCAGGTTGTTGCGGACCCGGAAGTGCCCAGCCGCCATCGCAACCCCCGGCGCCCCGGATGGGGAAGGAGGCCGGCGGCTGCCCTTCCCTGGCCGCGCACCCCTAATAGCTCACCGGTAGGTGGGTTCGGCGTGGCCGTCAGTGTTTCTGGACCCCCTCCTCTGCCATTCCCCGCAGGCCCGAGGCTGGGGCAGCGGCGGCGGCGGGCGCGGGGGAGTCGGGGGTGAGAGGGCGGCCCTGAGGTCCCCCCGCCCCGCCCCGCCCGACCCTCCGTCCCACCCCCGCCCACCTACCCTTCCGACCTCCCGACAGCCCGATTTCCGCACTTGCAGGCGATCGTTGACCTTTTTGGCGGTACAGACCCTCCAGCCTCTGCAGCTGCCCTTGGATCCCCGGGCTGGGCCCCTGCCCCAGTGAAGGGGATTCCCAGGCTTGCAGAGCAGGACCTGTCGTGGACTCCGCCGCAGAAACAAGATCGGGCAATGGGATTTGTTTTCCTCTCAGATTTGCCCCATGGCCTGGGCATTTCTTATTCTTAGTTTCCCATTGAGCAAAAAGGATGTGACTGTTAAGTAAAATGACAGCTCTTTGAAGGATATTAAGCTCAGTTACAATGACGCTCTTTAAGGGATAAGTTTAGTTAACGGATGACAGATCTTTACTTTCTTTGGGTCCTTGCTTCTGGTTAGATAAACCTTAGAGCCCATGCCCTTCAGTGTGGTACTGGTCACTGTTGTCTTCAGATAGTTAACCTAAAAAAATTACATACCTTTGGATACCCAAAGAAAGCTATGGATTCTATCCCTATAAATTTTCATCAACCACAGACATGGAGGGCTACTGCATGATTTCCTGAGTAAAGATGAGGCACAGGCTTCAGGGTCAGAATTTGGTTTGAATCCTGGCACCACTCTGTTACCTTAGGCCACAGCAACTAAGCACTTTGAATGTGAGCGTTTTTTGTTTTTTGTTTTTAAACTAAAATGGGACTAATATTAACTAGGAAGTTTCTGAAGATTAAGAAGATAAATAAGGCACTTAACATATAGAAGACACTCAAGCGATAGCTAACAGATGTCTATTATTTAAGGGATTATAATTAAAAAATCTGAAATGCAGTTTTAATATCCCAAATTATAAGATGATCACCATATACATTTTGCTCAGACTTTCAGTAAAGTGGGTTAATTGGATTTTAACTCAGTCCTGGGACCTTTCTCAACTTCCATGGGTTCATAGTCTCTCTTTTTCTAGGAACTTGGCTGTGTTGTCCTGCCTCAGAGAACAAACTCATCTATCGCAGGCCTAGCCTGGGTTGCTGCCTTTGAAAACAAGGAAAGGCCAGTAGAGTATCAATCACAGCATGAGATTTCCAAAGAGGTCTTTTTTCAAAACATGATGAAGAACGAGAACCCCATGGACCTCTGCGAAGAAGATTCGACTGGGCTGAGCTTGAGGGAAGGGATGATGTGTGCTCAACCTGAAACTAACACCAAGGAAACTAAGTGGCAGAAGGTCTTATATGAGCGACAGCCTTTCCCTGATAACTATGTGGACCAGCGGTTTCTGGAAGAACTCCGGAAAAACATCCATGCTCGGAAATATCAATATTGGACTATAGTATTTGAGTCTAGCGTGGTAATACAGCAGCTGTGCAGTGTCTGTGTTTTTGTGGTTATCTGGTGGTATATGGATGAAGGTCTTCTAGCCCCCCACTGGCTTTTTGGGACTGGCCTGGCTTCTTCCCTGATTGGGTATATTTTGTTTGATCTCATTGATGGAGGAGAAGGACGGAAGAAGAGCAGACGGACCCGGTGGGCTGACCTGAAGAGTGCCCTAGTCTTTATTACTTTCACATATGGCTTTTCCCCAGTGCTGAAGACCTTGACGGAGTCTGTCAGCACTGACACCATCTATGCCATGTCAGTCTTCATGCTCTTAGGCCACCTCATCTTCTTTGACTATGGTGCCAATGCTGCCATTGTATCCAGCACACTGTCCTTGAACATGGCCATCTTTGCTTCTGTTTGCCTGGCCTCACGCCTTCCCCGGTCACTGCATGCCTTCATCATGGTGACGTTTGCCATCCAGATTTTTGCCCTGTGGCCCATGTTACAGAAGAAACTGAAGGCATATACTCCCCGCAGCTATGTGGGGGTCACTCTGCTTTTTGCACTTTCAGCCTTGGGAGGCTTGTTGTCCATTAGTTTTGTGGGAGCCATACTCTTTGCCCTTCTGCTGATTTCTATCTCATGTCTCTGTCCTTTCTACCTCATTCACCTACAGCTTTTTAAAGAAAACATTCATGGACCTTGGGATGAAGCTGAAATCAAAGAAGACTTGTCCAGGTTCCTCAGCTAAGTTAGGGACCACCATTACATTATTTAGGCAAACTGATAGGCTAGCCTCCGAAGTAGTAGAAAATTTGAAGATAGAGTTACATCTGGAAGCAGCATGCTTACGTTGGTGAGAGAACAGAGATCAAAAGAAAAATTCAGCCAAATGCTTGGGTGGTGAAGGTGCTTATCCTTTATTATTTTGTGGATGAAAAAGCATTCTGGGGCCCTCTTGAATTATTGCCTATCATTTATTATTTGCAGTGACAAGTGAAGTAACGTGGTCTCTATTAAAAAAATAACAACATATCTATCAAGTCTCATGATTTTTCTATAAGCTGGAAATGGAAGAAGGTCATGAGGAGTGAAGAGAGAATAGGAGAGAGAGAGAGTGTGTGTGTGTGTGAGTGTGTGTGTGTGTGTGTACAGTCACTTCTCTCTACCCTTTCTAGGGTACTAATGCAGCTCTTTTTTTACCTAGAGCTCAAATACTAGAACACAGGATGCTGCGTCCAGTTTTTTGTTTGTTTTTGTTTTTTAGAGACCGAGTCTCACTTTATCATTCTTGGTAGAGTGCCGTGGCATCATAGCTCACAGCAACCTCCAATTCCTGGGCTTAGGCGACACTCTTGCCTCAGCCTCCCAAGTAGCTGGGACTACAAGCGCCTGCCACAATGCCTGGCTATTTTTGTTGTTGCAGTTTGGCTGGGGCCGGGTTTGAACCCACCACCTTTGGTATATGGGGCACTGAGCCACAGGCGCCACCCAGCTGTGTCCAGTTTTATTGCCTACGATCACAGAATCTTGGTCACTTAACCCTGACACAGAGTTTCTACTTAGTTCTTAGTGAAATATGTTCACAGCTAACCACAAGGAAGAGTGTGTGCTGTGTCATAACACACAAGCAGAAGGCTAAAGCAACTCAAAGAGACCGGGGATAAAGTTCCACTAGAGTATTGAGGAAATACTTATGAGAGGAGGTGACATTTGAGCTTGGTCTTGGAGGATGGGGGGGATTTAAGTAGGTAAAAGATGGTTTTAGGGCAGTGTGTCAAAGGCCCTTAGGGATCATATGAGTAATGGAAGCAAGTGAAGCTGGCATACTTTGTGTGACTCAAACATGGGAAAGAGCATGCCCTGTCCAGTGAGGGCAAGTGATACTGAGCGCCAACTGGTGTTTTGATTCACAGCTTGTGGGCCTAGCTTCAGACCTTTATTTTTGATGAAGTTCTAAATAAAATGCCAGTAACTTTAAATCTGATTTTTAATATGAAATGACCTGTGAATACTGTTACAAGTTTAAATTAGAGCGAAAAACACATTTGTAGGCAAAACACGCCTACTGCTATGCCCCATGGGTTGTTAGCCCAGGCACAAAGATGGGAAAGCGTTTGATGGGAGTACAGAGATATGGGGATTTGGGGAAGAGGGCATTAGGAAAAGTCGGAATGGGAGGTTTGGGTAGCAATTTGAAGTCTGTGTGTATTTAGTGATTTGGGCTCTGTATTATAGATTGTGGGCAATAACCCAGCTTGTCTAAGGAGGAAGTAAAATATCAGATCTTCAGTTAGCTACCTGCTGTCCGAGTTTCCATCTGTAAAGTGGGCAGGAAAATATCTACCTCTAGAGTTGTGATCAAATGAAAGAAATGCAAAGAACTTTGAAGAAGGCCTGACACGGCACCATGTCAGTGTGAGCCATTATTAAGTGGCCATTTTAAGAAAACCCGGCAGAGACAAGGTGCAAAATGCACCAGGTGCCTCCAAAATAACAGGTTCCCTCTGTGGTGATTCACTGGGGATGAGTTTCTGTGCTGTCCCCTTATCACCAGAAATTAATTTAAAATCAGAAATTTCATCAGGGAGTGGCATTCCTAAGAAGTACTGTTTTTATTTCTCTGAACATAGATTTCTCAAAAATGTCTGGAAAAGGGTTGTGAACTAGCGTCTTCAGCCCCGTCATCTCACATTCTTTTTTCTGACTTTTATTTTGGCAGGTGGAGATTGTTTCATGACGAGAATGGTAGTCCTCCCCAAGGTCAGTTAGGCTGCTTTCGCGTATCCAAGGACACTGGGGAGGGAAGCGTGTCAGAGACTGAGTGTGGAGCCCAAAGCAGGTGTCTGCTGTCCTCATGTCTCAAGAGTGGCCCTTAGTGGCTCCTAATTCTCCTGTGGTCTGCATCGGGAGTCAGGCTAGGTGTTCGTGGTCAAAGGTAGTGAAGAGGTGTTTAACACTGTGCCTGTGTTTTTGTGTTTTATTACATTTGCCTCATTTCAATGCGTTTCCGATTGTCAACTTTCAGGGAACACGCCGAGCGACTGCATGAATGTTGATGAGCAGAAAGTTCTCCAAATTTTCAAGAACAGTTCCTCAGTGGAGTGATTTAATATATGTGTGCTATCGTTTTCAGCTCTTCCCTGTCACACGGTAGTGTCATCCAAGTCCTGATCTTATTTCACGTTGTAGAAGTTCAGTGTGGAGGTGGTGGGGGGTGGGGAGTTGTGGGGTTGATGGGAGAGTGAAGGGTGAGGCAGCAAACTCGATTCCCGTAGAAAGGTGCCGGCTACTGGGAGAAGGACATGGCCAGAGTGGACAGTAGGTGCCAAGGTGGGTAGACCTGAAGTAATCTGGCCATGGAGAGAAGCAAAGGGTGAGAGCTGAGATCTCAGAGTGCTGTATGCTGTGCTCTATTGTGTCCTGTAGCCAGCTGCAAATTAAGGGGCTTTTGAAAAGGGATGTACTCCAAACTTCTTTCTGAAAAGAACGTATTAGCTTGCATTCCCACCAGCATTCTCCACATCCATATCAACATCTGTAGTTTGGGGATTTTGTGATAGGGGCTAATCTTACTGGAGTTGGAGGATATCAGAAGCTAATTTTGGTCAAATCATTCTATAAACTTAGTATAGTTATTTGGTAGTATTCTTATTTATTTCCTTAGCCTACTGGTTATAGTCATCATAATTACCTGTTAAGCTTATTTGCAAAACCCATTTCTCTAGACAATAAATCTACATTCATAGATTGCTATCATAATTAAAACATCTAGTGAGTGTAGATGTTGAACAGTGGTATTTTTGAAGATGTGGTTGGAATCTGTAGACTCTGATGTTCTTGACCTTCTCTTCTCCAATGAAAGAATTCTATGCAGCTCTATAATACTCTAGGATAGTAAATGACTAAAGCAGCCCAGTGCATTTGAGATTCCCTTGATTTGCTTATCTCTTATAAAACATTGTATGAGTGTAAGAAATTAAACATTTCAAGATACATAAAGCCTGACAATGTATCTGAAGGTAAAAATGAAAATCAGGCTCTAAGGTTTTTAAAAAATTTTTATTTATTATTATTTTTTTGAGACATAGTCTCATTCTGTTGCCGTGGGTAGAATAGCTTACAGCAACCTCAGACTCCTGGGCTCAAGTATTATTCTTGCCTCAGCCTCTTGAGTAACTGGTACTACAGGCAATTGTCACAATGCTGGGCTAGTTTTTCTGTTTTTAGTAGTGATGGGGTCTCACTCCAGGAGTTCAGGCAATCCACCCACCTCGGCCTCATAGAGTGCTAGGATTACTGCACCATGCTAAAAACAGTTTTAAAAATAACAATAAAACTTACCTCATATTTTGATCTCTGAATATATTTTATTCAAGTTATATCTTGAATATCTGGTATGAGACCTGGCATATAGTAAGTACTTAATAAATATTTGTTATTTGAAAAATGAAAGGATCCAGAATATAATGTGAAGGTACTTCCAAAGTATAAAGTTATCTTCAGGTGTGAGGTCACCAATCTGTAATTTGCTCTTACTCTCTTTTTTCTTGTTCGTTGTGCTACACTACCTTGCTGTTGTGACATTCTTTGCCCCAGCCCTTTGCTATATGTATGAGAAGGAAAGAGGGATTCTACTAAATGGGAGCTTCAGACAAACATAGACTGGTGTTCTGAAAGGGATTTAACTAGCCCACATTTTATGAGTGGAGGCATTCCTAGGTTTGAAAATGATTTGTTCAAGGCCATTTGTTCAGTCAGTATATGGTTTATAGTCCCCATACTCCCAACTTAAATCTTGTGCTTTTCTGCACTTTCGATGTTTGCTAGCTGGGCCATGTTGGTGGGGTGAGGGGCCAGTGAGATTGAATGAGAGGGAAGAGAAAGGAAACTGTGTCCTCCAAGCACCCAGGAGTCCTTGGCCTCTCCCTTCAGTTAGGAGCAGTTATTTTTACCTAGCGTGTAGAACAAAGAAAAATTTTGGGGGGCGATAAATTAGGTAACAGTGTCTCATACTTTTTTTCTTCCAATTTTTTAAAAAAGGATAAATTGGAAAAACTATTAATAATAGGGAGGTGAGGGGAGAAAGTGGCAGCTGGTGGAGAGTTCATGGACCATGGCTGGGACTGTAAGGAAAGAAAAACATTGCCATATGGGTGAGTGAAATGCTGCAATTTCAAAGCTGCAGTAATTTTACATTGAGAATCTTGTAATTATGTGCTTGGCTGTTTAATAAAAACATCCTGTAGTGAAATTACTATATATTTACTTTATCTGAAATGCAGAGTATCTTAAATACATGTCATCATGGGATGGATGCTACATCTTATTCCTTGCATGTGACTCCACTGCAAAAACAAAAAAAATCAACCCTGGTAGCATAGATGGTTGGCTGAATCTATCCAGACAAGCAGGCTAACTGGCCTGAGGTTGCAGTCATCTTGGGTTTCTAAGTGTTAAGACCTCTCGACTTTACATGTGGGGAGCCAGAGTTTCACTGTTTAATGATGGTTAAAATGACCTTGAGTTAACTGTAGTGTCAGTGCTTCTCAAACTTAAAAGCGCATCTGAAATACCTGGAGATATTCTTTAAAAGGTTTATTCTGTTTAATTAGATTTGGGCTAAGTCTTATGATTCTTTTGTCTAACAAACTCATGCAGCTCTAATGCTGCTAGGCCAGGGATAGCATTAAATAGCACGAGTTTATAATGTGTATTGTTTCACCATCATACTCTCCTCACTCTTTGTAGTTCTGTCTTTCCATGTTTCTTGAATCGTGTGTCTCCATCTGTCTTTCTGTTTCTGTGTATATCTCTCTTTCTCTCTCTTTGCTTCTCTTCTTTCTGTTCTTTCTTCTTGTTTTCCCCTTCTCTGCCAACCTTCTCTGTTTATCTCCTCTTTCAGCCTCTCCCCTTCTCTCTCTCTCTCACAACACACACACATACACACACACTCTGCACTCACAAGAGTCAAGTGATTTGGGTGAATTGTTACTTTGAATATTTGCTATCTTGTAGATACTTAATGAAGAATGTTGACCAGTACTTAATAATGTCAATGATGTGTTTTCTATTTTGAGACTAAGGCAAAGCCATCTTTCTGCCTGTTTTCAGAGATAAGGACTAATGTCAAAGAGGTGGGAAGTGGTTGTGTTAATAAACCTGAAAGGTCCGGCCTAGGTCCAGTTACTCATGACAACCAATTATCAAGATGAGGATTGCCAAAGAAGGGACATTTATTTTTTATTTATTTATTTATTTATTTTTTTGCGGTTTTTGGCCAGGGCTGGGTTTGAACCCACTACTTCCAGCATATGGGGCCAGAACCCTTTGAGCCACAGGTGCCACCCAGGAAGGGACAGTTTAATACAAAAGACATCAGTCACAGAAGGGGGAGTTAGACTCAAATCTATTTCCTTGACTAAAGGAGAGCCACAGGTGCCACCTAGGAAGGGACATTTGAGCCACAGGTGCCACCCAGGAAGGGACATTTAAATACAAAAGACATCAGTCACAGAAGAGGGAGTTAGACTCAAATCTTTTTCCTTGACTAAAGGAGAGTAGGGCCTTTTTAAAGAAGGGCTAGGTATATTGGGGGAAATTACAAGGGATTAGGTGCATATCAGCAGGAAGTGTTACAATTAACAAGGCTCTAAGTGCCTTGGGGCAGGCTAGTGAAGGGTGTTGAGTCTCAGATCAGAAAGTCTGCCTTTGGAATCTCAACTCCTTTATCTTGCAGAAATTCTACCATTTCTGGGAAATAACTCAGAAAGGTCAAGTAATTAAGGAAGAGGATTATAAAAAGAAACTTATAGGGGTCTTTAAAATTTGTTCATAGAGCCAGTTACAGTTGTTTGAATTTTTTTTTAAACTATAGTATGTTTTTTATTATTACAAATCATTGTGATGTTAGTGAATCTAGTGTCTGTTGGTCATTCGCCTGTCATCTTCAGAGAAGTTTCTGTTCAAGTTTCTTGCCCACAAAGAAATGGGATTGTTTGTTCTTTTCTTACTGATTAATTTGAGTTCTCTATAGATTCTAGTCATCAGACCTTTTTTGGAATCATAACATTAATATAAATTTTTTTTAAATTTAATTTTTAATTAAATCATAACTATATACATTTAGGGGGTACAATATGGTGATTATGGTACTTATTTTTTATAGTAAGACATTTATAATTTACTCTTAGTTATTTTGAAATATACCCTTGCTTTGTGCACATTGGGCAAGATCCCACCAAATGTCCTCCCTCCTCTCACCAATCACCTTTCCCCTTTTCCTTCCACTCCCTCTCATTAGACTATGTGTGTTTTATCATTTGTATGAGAGTGTTAGTGTTTATATATTGGTTTCATAGTAGTACTGAGTACATTGGACACTTTTTTCCCCATTCTTGAGATACTTCACTAAGAAGAATATGTTCCCACTCTATCCAGGTAAACATAAATGATATAAAGTCTCCATCTTTTTTATGACTGAATAGTATTCCATGGTATACATGTAACACAATTTGTTAATCCATTCATGGGTTGATGGGCATTTGGGCTGCTTCCACAACTTGGCAATTATGAATTGACCTGCAATAAACATTCTAGTGCAAATGTCTTTGTGGTAAAATGATTTTTGTTCTTCTGGGTAGACACTTCGTAATGGAATTGCGGGATCAAACAAAAGGTCAACTTTTAGTTCCATGAGAATTCTCCATACTTTTATCCAAAAAGGCTATATTAGTTTATAATCCCACCAGCAGGGTAGAAGTGTTCCCTTCTCTCCACATCCATGCCAACATCTACAGTTTTGGGAATTTGTGATGTGGGCTGATCTTATTAGAGTTAGGTGATATCTCAAAGTGGTTTTGATTTGCATTTCCCCGTTTATTAAAGAGGATGAACATTTTTTCATGTGTGTGTTGGCCATTCACCTGTCATCTTCAGAGAAGGTTCTGGTCAAGTCTCTTGCCCACAAAGAAATGGGGTTGTTTGTTCTTTTCTTATTGCTTAATTTGAGTTCTCTATAGATTTTAGTCATCAGAGCTTTTTCAGAATCATAACATGCAAAAATCCTTTCTCATTCTGAAGGCTGTTTGCTTTAGTTATAGTGTCCTTAGCTATGCAGAAACTTTTTAACTTGATCAAATCCCTGTAATATGTTTTTCTGTTATACTATATGTATGTGTTGTAATACATGTATTCTTCAATTGCCAGAGGGGGTCTTCCTTTTAAAATATTTCCCCAGGCCAATGTTTTCATTCAAGCGTTTTCCTGGCTCTCTCTTCTAGTATTTTTTACAGTTTCATATCTTAAATTTAAATCTTTTATCTAGTAAGAATCAATTTTTGTTAGTGGTAAAAGGTGTGGGTCTAGTTTCCGTCTTCTATAGGTCACTAGCCAGTTCTCCCAGCACCATTTGTTAAATAGGGAGTCTTTTCTCTAGTGCATGTTTTTGTTAGGCTTATCAAAGATAAATGACATATGTGGCTAGGTTCATCTCTAGATTCTTTATTCTATAACATATGTCTACATCTCTATTTTTATGCCAGTACCATGCTGTTTTGATCACTATAGATTTGTAGTATAACCTGAAGTCTGATAGCCTGATGCCTCCAGATTGGTTTTTGTTTGTTTCTAAGTAGTGTATTGGATATTCAGGTTTTTTTCTGATTCCATATAAAATAAATACTATTTTTTCAAGTTCTTTAAAGCATAACTTTGGTGCTTTGATGGGGATTGCATTAAATCTGTAGATTGCTTTGGGTAATATGGACATTTTAATAATGTTGTTTCTTCCCAACCATGAGCATGATATGTTTTTCCATTTGTTAATGTCTTCTTTTTATTTTCCCAGGGTTTCATAATTCATTTTATAGAGATCTTTCACTTCTTTTGTTAGATAAATCCCCAGGTATTTCATCTTTGTTTGCACTAGGAATGGTGTCAAATACCTCAGGTATTTTGCTTCTTTGGTAAAAGGAATAGAGTCTTTGATTATACTTTTGGCTTGACTATTGTTGGTATATACAAAAGCTACTGACTTGAAGGTATTGATTTTGTATCCTGTGACACTGGTATATTCCTTGATCACTTCTAAGTGCTTTGTAGTTGAGTCCTTGGGGTTTTCCAGGTATAAGATCACGACATCTGTGAAAAGCATTTGACCTTTTCTGTCCCCATTTGAAGACCCTTGATCTCCTTCTCTTGCCTGATTGTGATGGCTAGGGTTTTTGGTACCGTGTTGAAAAGCAATGGTGACAGTGGACATCCTTGTCTAGTTCTTGATCTGAGTGGAAATGTTTTCAATTTTATTCCATTCAATATGATATTGGCTGTGGGTTTTCTGTAGATGGCCTCTATAAGTTTAAGAAATGTCCTCTTTTAAGCTTGTTTCCTAAGTGTTCTAATCATGAAAGGATGCTGGATATTATCAAAAGCCTTTTCTGCATTGATAGAAATATATGGTCTTTGTTTTTGATTTTATGTATGTGGTGTATCATATTTATAGATTTGCATATGTTGAACTAGTCTTGTAACCCTGGGATAAAGCTAACTTGATCATGGTGTATAACTTTTTTGATGTGTCATTGAATTCTATTTGCTAGAATTATATTGAGTATTTTTGCACCAATAGTCATTAATGATATTGGTCTGTAATTTTCTTTCTTTGTTGGGTCTTTCCTGCTTTGGGGATCAAGGTGATATTTTCTTTGTAGAATGTGTTGGGGAGGATTCCTTCCTTTTCTGTATTTTGGAAAAGGTTATTTAATATAGGTACTAGTTCCTCTTATAAGGTTTGGTAGAATTCTGATGTGAAACTATCTGGTCCTGGGCTTTTCTTTTTTGGTAGATTTTGTATAGTTAATGGTATTTCAGTGCTTAATATATGTGTATTCAAAATTTCTAATTTTTTCTGGTTGAGTCTAGGAAGGTGGTGTACTTTCAGGTATTGGTCCATTTCCTCCACATTTTCGTATTTCTGAGAATAGAAGTTTTTTGGTAGTAATCATCGATGATTTTTGAATTTCTGTGGTATCTATTATTTTCCCTTTATTGTTTCTGGTTGAAGTTATTAGAGATTTGACTTTTCTGTTTCTGGTTAGTATAGCCAGAGGTTTATCAATTTTTTTGCAGTTGGTGCGGGTTTGAACCCACCACCTTCAGTATATGGGGCCGGTGCTCTACTCCTTGAGCCACAGGCGCTGCCCAAGGTTTATCAATTTCATTAATTGTTTCAAAGAATCAACTCTTTGTGTTGTTGATCTTCCAAATGATTCTTTGTTTTCAATTTTATTTAGTTCTGCTATAATTTTGTTTATTTCTTTTCTTCTTCTGGGTTTGGGGTTGTATTGATCTTCCATTTCCAGTTGCTTAAGATGGCCAGTTAGGTTACTGATTTGCTCTCTGTTTCTTTGATGAAGGCATCTAATGCTATAAATTTCCCTCTTACGATTGCCTTTGCAGTATTCCACAGGTTTTGATAGTTTGTGTCTTCATTATCATTTTGTTCCAAAAATCCAATGATTTCCTTCTTAATCTCATGTTTGACCCAGCTATCATTCAGTCTAAGGTTATTTGGTTTCCATGACTTTGAGTATGAAGATTTCTGTTGTTATTGAGTTCATCTTTTAATCTGTGATGGTCCAAGAAGATACAAGGGATAATTTCTATTATTTTAAATTTGTCGAGGTTAGACTTATGTACTAAGATAGGATCAATTTTGAAGGATGATCATGGGCTGATGAGAAGCTCATGAACTGTATGTGTATTCAGTTTTATTAGGATGAAATGTTCTGTAAATGTCTATTAAGTCCATTTGTTCTAGGGTCAAGTTTTAAGTCCATTTTTTCATTGTTTGGTTTCTTTTTGGAGGATCTATCCAGAACTGCCAAAGCGGTGGTAAAATTTCAAACTATCATAGTGCAAGAAAACATCATATTGTTCAGCTCCATTAGGGTTTGTTTATAAATAGAAGAGCATTCAGGTAGGGCACATAAATGTTAATTATTGAAATCTCTTCATGTTGAGTGTTTCCCTTGACAAATACGTAGTGTCCATACTTGTCTTTCCTTATTTTTATTGGTTTAAATCCAATTGTATCTGCAATTAAGATTGCAACCCCTGCTTTTTTGTGATTTCCATTTGCTGTGTTATAGATGTCCATCCCTTCACCCTGAGTCTCGTTTTATCCTTGGAGATAAGATGAGTCTCTTGTAGGCACCAGATACCTGGCCTAAGTTTTTGTATCCAGTCAGCCAACCTGTGCCTCTGTAGTGGAGAATTTAAGTCATTCACATTAATTGAGAGAATTAATAGGTATGATAGTGTTTTGGCTGTCTTGATTTTCAAAGATCCAGTATATATTACCTTTTCACCATTGTGGAAGCTAGGTTTTGTTGTTTAAATTCTGAGCGAATTTACTTTGGTGGCAGGCCATTGTGCTGGTCATTATGGAAAATGGGTCTGAGTATTTCCAGGAGAATTGGTCTAGTTATAGCAGATTTTTTCAACATATGGATATCAGTAAAATATTGATTTGATTTCTTCATCACAAATGAAACTCAGTTTAGCTGGATACAGAATTTTGAGCTGAAAATTGTTTTGTTTTAGAAGATTGAAGGTTGACAACCATCCTCTTCTGGCTTGAGAAGTTTCAGCTGAAAGATCTGCAGTCAATCTAATATTTTTCCCTTTGTAGGGAAATTTTTCTCTTTTCTTATGCCTGGCTGCTTGCAGGATTTTTTCCTTCACATTAACTTTGGCAAAGTTAATTACAGTGTGTCTAGGAGATGCTTTATTTGGATTTGAGTTGTGCTGGGGTTCCGAAACTATCTACTATCTGGATTTCTGTATCTCTTGCAATGCTTGGGAAATTCTCCTAAATAATACTTTGGAGTACAGCATCTGTACTTTTAGGACTATCCTCTTCTCCTTCAGGAATGCCTATAATTCAGATGTTTGATCTTTTGGAATGATCCCACAACTCTCTCAGGGAATGTTCTGTTCTTGTTTTCCTTTTTTCTGCTTCTTGAATGCTTAGAATTGTTCAAAAGCCTTGTTCAATTTCTGAGATCCTTTCTTCTGCCTGCTAAACTCTATTACCGAGGGACTCTACTGTATTTCAAAGCTCCTTGAATACCTTTTTCATTTCCTTAAGTTCTGCTATATCTTTTCTCATTATGTCATATCCTTGGTGCCTTTGTCTTTGAATTCATTAATTCTTGAGACAACTTTTGAACTACTTTTTGTATTTGTATTTTCTTTTCCTTCATTCTGTTTATCTTATTTGCCATTCATATTCTGAATTCTATTTCTGACATTTCACCATTTCTCTGAGAATGGTATTTTCTGTTGTATCTCCTTTGTTGTCCCCTTGGGGGAGATGATCTACTCTGATTACTCATGTTGCCAGAGTTCTTCTGCTGTTTCCTCCCCATGAGTATTTTCTGCAATTTGGCAATTAAAACTGGGGGTGGGGTTGGGGTGAGACTGGATTGGGTGCTTCAGGAACTGGAATTAACCATCCCTTTACCAATCAGCTGTGGCTTGTGATTGTGGCTTTTCCCCTACAATCTTACAAAAGTCCCTTTCAGAGATGCAGCTAGAGACTCTGAGGACCTGCTTGGTGAGATAATGCAAGCTGGCTCTGTCTTGATGTCACCCTACCCAATCCTAATGAGTCACGGTATTAGGCTGGAATCTCAGCTTGGGAAAGATACAAACAACTGCAGTGCCCTGCCCCAACTGGCAACCTGCTAGAGGAAGAGAATCTGTTTCTCTCCCTTACAAAATAGTTGCCACTCAACCTCAGAGGGTCCCCAGGTGGACAGCCCAGATCAAAAGTTCTAATCAGATTGTCCCAGGAGGTATAATCACTACTCACAAGAAAGAGTTCAAAGAGTTTCAAGTGTCCAGAAAGTAGAAATCCACAGGCATTCTGTTTGCAAACTGGTGAGGCTGAAGCCTAATCCCCTCCAATTGGTAAGGGAGTCTGGAAAGTTTGCCTGTCAAAGTCAAAACTGGGTCATCAGTGCCTCTGCATGTCCCTCTCTCCCCACATGTTACTCTCTCCTGGTGTGTCCTGCTCTCCCTGTGCCACTGTGCTTCCACACAAGTCACTGTTTCAGTGCTCCTTGCCAATAGTTCACAAAATGCCTGGGACTCTTGGTGAATTCGCCAAACACTCTGGGCTCTGCCATGGGTAGACCTTCAGGAAGCCAGACAAGGGGGGAAGGGTGAACTGTGTGTTCATAATTGCGGGGAAAATATTTGATTGCTTTATGTTAGGCAAGATGATACCTAGGCTTACAGGGGGACCATGGTCTAGTGATGCTGTCCTGTGAGGTCATATGAGAAGTCCTTTGTTCCCTCCTCCCTTGCAGAGAGCCCACAATGGGCCTCCTGCGTGGGGGAGGGGTCTCCCATCCTCTTGATGATGGGCTTTGTACCTGGTCTTTGTTGTCTTTGGCTTGTCTCAGCAGAGATGATGTGTACTAGTATATCTTTTTTCTATGTTCAGCTCCCCCCCCCCTTTGGTTTCACTGAGTCCACTTCTGTCCAATATCTCTCCCTCTGGACAGGAGCCTCAGGTGAAAGCTGCTTCTAGTCAGTCATCTTCCTTCTCCCTTCCAGGTATTTGAATTTTTAACCATGATTGGGATTCTGGATACTGAGAGATCCTTCTGGAGGTGATCACGATTCCCTTGAAAGTTAGAAAATCCTAACATTGAATAGCAGAGTAGGGTGACTATAGTTAGCAATAATGCATATTTCAAAGTAGCTAGAAGAGAATACTTGGAATATTCCCAATACTTAGAAATGATAAATACTCAAGATGATGGATACCCCAGATGCCCCATCTTGATCATTGCACATTCTGTGCATGTAAAATATCACATATACCCTATAAATATGGAAAATATTATATATCAATGAAAAAAGTATTTAGAAAGGTATTTAACTCCTCCAGGCTGATTTGATCTTTATAGGCCACTACAGTGATAATTCAGAATCTGGTAGTCTTTAATCCGTCCCCCTGATTTAATTACTATCCTTTAAGAAACTATACTTCTGCATACCCCCCAGATTAAGTCCTAGTAAGATTCAGAACAACTAGCTCTTAGAATAGTCTTTAAACGTTGGGCATAAGTTCTTCATGTGTAAAATAAGAGTTTAACTAGATGGTCCCTAGGACTCCTTTTAGTTGTGTCATCTGTGCTTTTACCATTTATATAAAGTGCATTTCAGATATTAGCTGTTTTGTTTAAATTCTTGATTGTATCATTTCTGCACCAACATATAAATTTGTTTTTCTGTAAAATGAGGATAGGCTTGATGTGTTTTGGGTTTAATTTTGTGATTAATCAATATATTGTATCTATCTCAATTATCTATACTAATGGAAGTGAAGGGTAGTCTAAACAAAAACTCATTTTCATTTATTTTAGAATACATTATCTAATTATAGCAGAATTTTCTTCCTAATTTGCTTGGGCTGGTATCTGATACAGTTTGTATTTTTAGAGCTTTCCATGTCTGAATATAGTGTCTAACAATAGATAATCTGATGCCTAAAAAGCCCGGCTGAGTGCCTTTCACTTTTTAGTCCTCTACATAATTGTTTATACTTTATTTATTCTCACTGAACAGAAGTACAGTTAATAACTGTATTGCAAGATACCATGGATCCTGGAAACATCCCTGGTATTTTCTTTTGGTTTTGGTGCAGAAGAAATGAGGATGCAGAGTAGAAAGAGCAGGGCCTTGAACAACTGAGTTCCTTATGTATCCATCTCTTTTCTTCTCTAAATGGCTCCTGCTTGTTAGAGCAGTACTCAATTGCTGGTACTAGTTTGAAATGTTCCTTGGATTCGCCATCCCATAATATCACACATTATAATATTTTCTGTTACTATTAAGAAACCAGAGATTATCATTTATATTCTGAGCTAAGCCTTAATTTTTTTCAGGAAGCTTTTGGATAAATATATAATTATAAATGTGGTGATATATGCAGCTTAGCAAATGTTCAGTCATTGGTATCATAATGAGAGTCTGGGTAGATTGAGAGTATGAGATTAGAGGAGATACATAATGACTTTTCTGTAAAAAAGGGAATTTTTTCCTCTAGATAGGTGTATCTTGCTTTAAAGAAATGCAATATGGGCTCGGCGCCTGTGGCTCAACGGGCTAAGGCGCCAGCCACGTACACCTGAGCTGGCGGGTTTGAATTCAGCCTGGGCCTGCCAAACAACAATGACAGCTGCAACCAAAAAATGACTGGGCGTTGTGGCGGGCGCCTGTAGTCCCAGCTACTTGGGAGGCAGAGACAAGACACTCGCTTGAGCTCAGGAATTGGAGGTTGCTATGAGCTGTGATGCCACGGCACTCTATCCAGGGTGAGAGCTTGAGGCTCTGTCTCCAGAAAAAAAAAAAAGATATTCAAAAAAAGCTTCCTGGAAAATTAGACTTTTCAGTGGGTTATGAGGGAAAATGTAGGGTGGATAAATAGGAGAGGACATGTGAAGGCATGAAGAAGGGCATGTACAAAGACCTGGTAGCAACATCTCACCAGTGTCTTTTTTTTTTTTTGAGAGCGTCTTACTCTGTCACCTTGGGTAGAGTGCCGTGGTGTTACAGCTCACAGCAAACTCAGACTTGTGGGCTCAAGTAATCTTCGTGCCTCAGGCTCATAAGTAGCTGAAATTACAGAAACCCACCACAAGGCCTGACTGGTTTTTCTATTTTTAGTAGAGACGGGAGTCTCACTCTTAACTCAGGCCGGTCTCGAACTCCTGAGCTGAAGCAATCTACCCACCTTGGCCTCTCAGAGTGCTAAGATTATAGGCACGAGCCTTCTGTGCCTGGCTCATAAGTGTCTTTTTACATGTAGCTAACTTACTACTAAAACTTCTAAAGGGCTGATGGTGGAAATGGTGAAGAGTCTATGCAATAATCTTTGTCTGCAGGAGAGAAAATACATGTGATAGATCTCACTATCTAAATTCTTTTTTTTTTTTTTAGAGCAGAGTCTCACTTCATTGCCCTCGGTAGAGTGCTGTGGCATCACAGCTCACAGCAACCTCTAGCTCTTGGGCTTAGGTGATTCTCTTGCCTAGCCTCCCTAGTAGCTGGGACTACAGGTGCCTGCCACAACACCTGGCTATTTTCTGTTGTTGTTGCAGTTTGGCCGGGGTCGGGTTTGAACCCGCCACCCTCAGTATATGGGGCTAGTGCCCTACTCACAGAGCAACAGGCGCCACCCCACTATCTAAAATCTTACTATTTGGATTCAGTGATTTAAAGATTCAGATATGTTTTCTGAGGAATCCCTTACCTTACATGTTTTTGCTGCTTAATATTCAAAGACCAGGAACCAGATTGATTTGGATAGCTTCTTATCTGTGCCTCACTCGTTTTTTTTGAGACATCGAGTCTCAAGCTATTACCCTTGGTAGAGTGCTGTCGCATCACAGCTCACAGCAACCACCAACTCTTGGGCTTAAGCGATTCTTTTGCCTCAGCCTCCCAAGTAGCTGGGACTATAGGCGCCTGCCACAACGCCCCGCTATTTTTTTGTTTCAGCTGTTACTGCTGTTTAGCAGGGTGGACCAGGTTTGAACCCGCTAGCCCTGGTGTATGTGGCCAGTGCTGACCTTTGGGTGCTGAGCCATATGCCTCACTCTTTAAATTCATTAACTTAGATAGTGAGGAATACATTTTTCTTTTGTTCAGCTGTTCAATCTATTAAACATACTTAAGAAATGGCATATGCTTAGAATCAAGAGAAAAGAATATGAAATAGTACAGGGGAAGTAAATTATGGTATAGGGATGGGTAGTTATAACCTGTCATGGTTGGCCACCTTATTCCCCATGTGTTTCACTGGGTTTTGGTTATTGAAAGTTGTAGGGATCATAGATTAATTCATATATATATATATATATATGCATATATATATATATATATATATATTTGTTGTTGTTGTTGCTGTTGTTGTTGCTATTGTTGCAGTTTGGCCAGGGCTAGGTTCAAACCCTCGGTATGTGGGGCCAGTGCCCTACTCATTGAGCCACAGGTGCCACCCAGATTAATTCATATTTAAAAGCACCTAGTATCTATTTACTTGGAGGTTTACTGTAGCATTTTATATTTCATTGAATTTTCAATGTAATTTTAATATATTATTTTAAAACTTATTTTTAGGGAGTAAGCCCTGAACCAATTCATCTGAAGATTTTTTCACCCAGTGTTGTCAATTTGACACTTGTGGATTTGCCAGGAATGACCAAGGTAAGGAATAGTTGTTACTCATTATGGATTTCATCATGCTGTTTTCATTTGAACAAATATGGTTCTTTTTTGACACCCCATGTAACAATTATCAGCTTCTTTTTTTTTTTTTGTAGAGACAGAGTCTCACTTTATTGCCCTCGGTAGAGTGCCGTGGCGTCACAGCTCACAGCAACCTCCAACTCCTGGGCTTAGGAGATTCTCTTGCCTCAGCCTCCCAAGTAGCTGGGACTACAGGCGCCCGGCACAACGCCCGGCTATTTTTCTGTTTTGCAGTTTGGCCGAGGCCGGGTTTGAACCTGCCACCTTTGGTATATGGGGCCCGTGCCCTGCTCGATGGCATTCAGATATTTCCAGTCTTGTATAATCAACTATCTACTATTCGACATATACCCTTAAATGTCTAATAGGCATTTCATCTTGGATATGTCTAATAGCAAATTCCTCAACTAGGTTTGGTCCTTCTGTAGTCTTCCCCTTTCTCAAAGAAGAGTAACTCCATTCTTTCAGTTGCTTAGCCAAAAAGTCTGTAGTCACCCAAGTCATCCTCTTGTCTCTCCTTACCTATTCAGTATATCCAGATCTCTTCATGTTATAATTTCATAACTGTTATCCTGATCTATCCACTATCATCTCACTCAGATTACTGCAATAATATAAATAATAGGCCTTCCTCATTATCTTGTCTTAGCAGCTAGAATGATGCTATTAAAGTGAAAATTAGATTATATCATTCCTTGGCTCTAAACCTCCTATTTGTCTCAGAGTTAAGAAAAAAAAAGCCTGGCTCGGCGCCTGTGGCTCAGCAGGCTAAGGCACCAGCCACATACGCCTGAGCTGGCGGGTTCAAATCCAGCCCGGGCCCGCCAAACAATGATGGCTGCAACCAAAAAAAAAAAATGGCCGGGCGTTGTGGCGGGCGCCTGTGGTCCCAGCTACTTGGGAGGCGGAGGCAGGAGACTCGCTTGAGCCCAGGAGTTGGAGGTTGCTGTGAGCTGTGATGCCACAGCACTCTACCCAGGGTGACAGCTTGAG
>CAUYRH010085032.1:0-14886 GCA_963574655.1 Perodicticus potto
GCTATGAGGGCTATCTCTCACAGTACGATCAAAATGTTTCTGATTGTATATGAAGCACATTCTGCCCTATGATTGCACCAATGTACACAATTATGATTTAATAAAATTATTTTTAAAAAGTTGAATTATGAAGATATAGAAAAACTGAATAAACCAATAACAAGTAACAAGATTGATTCTGTAAAAAAAATCTCATCAAAGAAAATCCCAAATCTGATGGCTCCACTGCTGAATTCTAGCAAACATTTAAAAATGAATTAATACAAATCCTTTTCAAATTATTCCAAAAAGTCGAAAAGAAGGGAAGTCTTATGGATGAATGAAAGGTGTCCCATGTTAATGGATTTGAAGAATTAACATCATTAAAATGTGCGTGCTACCCAAAGCAATCAATAACCTTCTTCACAGATATAGAAAAAAAATTATAAATTTTTGCAGAACCATAAAGTCCTCAAATAGCCAAAGCAACTTTGATCAAAAGCAATAAAGCTGACATCACACTGCCTGAGTTCAAAATATTTTATAAAGGTACAGTAACTAACAGAGTATGGTGCAGGCTGGTACTAAACACATAGGCTAAGAGAGCAGAAGGGAGAACCCAGAGACAAATTCCTCTATTTCTGGCTGTCATCAAAGGGGCAAAGACACGCACCAGTGCAAGAACTATATCTTCAATACATGGTGCCAGGAGAACTGGGTGCCCATATGCAGAAGAGCACAGCTAGACCCATATTTCTCATCATACAGAAAAATCTCCTCAAAATGGATTAAAGACTTAAATGTAAGACCTAATATGATACAACTACTAGAAAAATAAAAGCGTAACTACTTCATGACATTGGTCTGGGCCCAAGCTACTAATAGACAAATAAGATTAATTGAACTAAATGGCTTCTGCACAACGATGAAAACGATCAACAAAGTGAAGAGACAACTTCCATATTTGTTAACTATGCATCTGATAAGAGATTAAGATCCAAAATATAGAAATAACCCAAACAACTTAGCAAAAAAAAAAATAGTGTGATTTTAAAATGCTCAAAAGATCTAAACAGACACTTTTCAATATTAAGTCTGACTTGTAACTTGCTTTAAAGAATAAATCCTAAAAGTTAAAAGAAAAAAAAAAGAAGGCATACAAATGGCCCACAGGTACATGAAAAAAAAACGCTCAATATCACTAATGGATGTATCAGGGAAATGGGAAACGAAGCCACAAGGTAATATCATCTGGCTTCTATTAGAATGGCTATGATCAAAGAGAAAAAAAATAACAAATGGTGGCATGGAGGTCGAGAGAGGGAACACTTGCGCACTGTGGGTGGGGAGGTAAATTAGTACAACCATGATGGAAAACAGTGTGACCATCCCTCAAAAATTAAAAATAGCACAACCATATGATCCAGCAATCCCAGTGCTGGGTAAACATAGCCAAAAGAAGTAACGTCAGTGTGAAAAGATGTCTAGATTCTCGTGCTTTCTGAAGCACCACTCACAATAGCCAAAGTATGGAATGAACCTAAATTCATCGGAGGATGAATGAAGAAAATGCAGTACAAACATATACACAGACACACAGACACACACACTCACATAATGGAGTATTTTTTAGCCATCTTTATTGTATATATTATATATATATATATTTATTTTTATATACAATACACTCACAGGGTGGACATAAAGTTCATATGCAATTTAAAATAGTTTAACCTAGTAAAATGAACACAATCTTTATAGACACCCTGAATACACATGTATATGTATATACATGTACATCTATAATGGAGCATTATTCAGCCTTAAAATAATGAAATCTTGCCATTTCAGCAATAAGGATGAACCTGAAGGACATTACGTTAAGTAAAATAAGCCAGGCACAGAAAGAAGATCACCGCATGATCCATCACTCATATGTGTAAAGAAGCTGGTTTCACGGAAGCAGAGAACAGAATCCTGGTTACCAGTGGTTGGAGAGAGGAGAAGAGAGAACAAGGAGAGACTGGTTAAAGGGTACAAAGTGACAATTAAAGAGGAAGAATAAGGTCTGGGGTTGAGGGTGACTATGGTTAAAAGTATTGTAAGGCATATATCAAAAGAGCAAAAAGCGAATTTCGAATGTTCACACCAAAAAAAGATAAAGGATAAAAAGTGATGAATGGGTTGGGCGCGGGAGGCTAAGGTGGGTATATTGCCTGAGCTCACAGGTTCAAGACAAGCCTGAGCAAGAGCGAGACCCTACCTCTAAAAACAGCCAGGCATTGTGGCGAGTGCCTGGGTAGTCCCAGCTATTCAGGAGGCTGAGGCAAGAGAATCATTTGGGCCCAAGGATCTGAGGTTGCTGTGAGCTATGGCGCATTGGCACTGTACCAAGGGTAACAAAGTGAGACTCTGTCTCAAAACAAAACAAACAAAAAGTGATGAATGTGCTAAATACCTAGATTTTATTATGACATAATGCATACATTTATTGAAACATCTTACCACACTTTATAAATAAGTGTCAATTTTTAAAAATTGGATTGAGCTTATTTAAATCTTTGAAACAAGTCTACTCCACTTCCAACTCTCTTTGAAAGTGCTGTACACTTTCCTTTAAAAAAGTCTTTAAACAAAATTCCTAATTACCTTGACATTATAAAAATTTTCCTAAAATTTGACCAAGGTCCATGTGTTCATTTCCAAGTGATCAGATCTCATTTGCAGATTAGAAATTGCAATATAGTAAAAATGGTGTTTAGAATTACCCCAATATCTGTAAATGCAATCATGTCAGACAAATGCTATAGGAAAATACATTTTCTAAACCTTGACAATGTTCATACTTTGAAAATACATTGACAATAGAATAATCAAATACATAAATACATAACAGGCAATCACTTATCTGGATGATAATAATTTTCTTTCATATTTTTAAGTAAAGAACCCCTTTTGTAAAAAAAATTGAACAATGAGTTGTAGTAGTGCAGAATATATGGAAAACGTTTAGACCCGTTGATGTCACAGGGGCCTAAGTCAAGGAAGGGTCAGATCAGAACATGTTCAAAACTCTGTCATGATAAACTCACTAGTGACACATGCAATGACTATTTTCATAGATTAGTATTTTGGCAATTCACAACTGCTCTGTATATTTGAATACATAAAAAAGACATATCTTTATTTACAATACATTTGCAAAACAGAAATAGGATGCACGCCGGACACTATTGTATCATCACATATCTACACATAAGCCATTATATTTACTTGAAAGATTGTGATAATTTTATATCAGTCCTTAGTTTACTATATAAGGAAATATATTTAATGATGGAAAATGGAATTCTGATATATTTATAAAGTCAGAATAACCTTCTGTTATCAGAGGTTAGATGTAAAAGCTTAAATTTTAGATTAAAACTGTGAGGTAGAATATTTCTTTTTTTCTGAAAGAAATTGTTTAATAATCTCAGTTATTTTTTCCAGATAGTATTCATAAGGATAACTTTTTAAAAATAAGCAAATAGAAATGCAACACAATGACTAGAGATAAGAAATCAAAAAATTCTTCAATAATTGTAAGCATAGCGTAGTAATAAAACATGTATTTTATATGCCTTAAGTCAAAGTAGGAGCTGCACACATTCAATTTAAAACAAGGAAATGGGCTAAATATCTATTACTTAAAAGTATGTGATATGAAATAGAATATTCCTAATATGTGAAGTTGTATATTTCCCCAGAGAGAAATATACAGGTATCTAAAATGTACACACAGTGTTGCCATGTCACAGTTTCTTTTGTGCTTATATAATTTTAAAAATCATTATTCATGGTCACAATAGATTTGAATATTTGTTCAAATAAAATTTTTCCATTTAAAACATTTTATTTTTTGATTTAGGTTTCTGCTTCTTCCCAGTTTTCAAAAAAGCTTTATAACAACATCTGTCTTATATTCCTACAAATTTCAATGTCTTCCTCAAGAATTATTTATTTTCCAGTTCCAAATCATTATAAAAGAATAATTTATTCCCTCAGTTAAATTAATACTTAATCATTAGCTATTTTCACTTTTAAGATAATGAAGGGTCTCTTTCTAAACTAAATCATAAAAATAAATAAAAGGAATTAAACACATATTTTTATAAAGCCAAAGCCAAGGTAATTTCAAATATATTTCTTTGTTCCTTTAAAAGTCATTTACCAGTGCAAATGCAGAAATGAAAATCTCTTTCTAAAAGAGATATTGTCTGTAAAAACCAAATCAGTCAGGAAAATATATACTATGTACTTCATAGTGAAACCTCAGTAAACTTATGGGTAAAGAAATAAAGTGAGGATATAGTAAGATAAAAAAATGTTTGAGTTACCATTTTAGGTTTAACTACCACATAAAAAACAAGTTGCTCTTTATATTTAAGTTCTCTGACCTTTCAGTCAAGTATATATTGTTTTTTAAAAGGCCCGAATTGGAGAAACAACCTTTGCAAACAGTAACACTGCTGCATGCGTATGAATTAGGAGAGTAAGAGAGCAGTGCAGGTGGAAACATCACACCGCAATTCTCACCTGGGTAAAGAAGGGTTCATAAATCTCAACTCCTTTATCAGATCCTTGCAGTAACACCTCCTGGCCACGCCTCCAGCTATACCGAACAGGTGGATTGGAATTGGCTACACACCGCAGGAACACTGTTCTCTCGTAGTAAAATTGTTCTTTAGCTTCACCTATACTTTGATGAACAGTTACTACCGGGTCATCCAAATCTAGAAGAAAAGAAAACAACCAAGCGGTAAGGTTGTGAGGTCCATGGCTTTTAAAATATTGAACATACACAACACAACCCAACCAAAGACACATGTTCCTCATTGATTACCAATTATCAATATTAGTTATCAATATGTTCTTTTTTGAGCTTATTGAACTCACTCATAAAGAAGTTTGCAGTGATCCAAAGGCAATAGTTATTTCTCAAGATCTATTTTGGTTGAGATGGTACATATGATCTTGTGTATTTCCAACTCTGCCAATAGCCACAGAAAAGAATGATCCATAAGAGAGATCAAAATTCAAAACCTTTAAATTGAAGAGTTTAGCCAGAACAATGAACCATGGTGACAGTGAAGTTGATATCAAGTATCCCAACTGACTCTTTTCCTTAGCATATTAATAATTTTTCTACCAATTCTTTTTTTTGTAGAGACAGAGTCTCACTTTATTGCCCTCAGTAGAGTGCCATGGCGTCACACAGCTCACAGCAACCTCCAACTCCTGGGCTTAGGTGATTCTCTTGCCTCAGCCTCCCGAGTAGCTGGGACCACAGGCGCCCGCCACAACGCCCGGCTACTTTTCTGTTTTGCAGTTCTGCCAAGGCCGGGTTTGAACTTGCCACCTTTGGTACATGAGGCCGGCGCCCTGCTCGATGAGCCAAGGAGCCACCCAACTTCTACCAATTCTTTACAACTGTTACAGTATATTAAAAACAAAGCATTATGCTTTTAAATCATTATACTCTCTATTGTAACAAAATAGGATCTGGTACTCATTAAATTTTCCCTTCTTCTCAAATGTTATATCCTAGATTTTATTAGATAATTTGAAATGTGTCAACAGAAGGCACTATTAAATGTCATTCGCATTCCTCTTGTTGAATATTGGAAGTAACCCCAAGCCATTTTACATGAGTCCTAAGGAAAGACTGTACATGTCAGGGTTTAGCATTTTCTAGGAAATACCAATTTGTAAATATGCTCATCTTTATGAGTCATATGGTCATTGTCTCGATACTCATCCCCACCACTGCAGTGTGAAAGCAGTGAGTAACTGAATGAAAAGTGAGTAACTGAATGGATAGTGAGTAACTGAATGAACAGTGAGTAACTGAATAGATAGTGAGTAACTGAATGAACAGTGAGTAACTGAATGGACAGTGAGTAACTGAATGGACAGTGAGTAACTGAATGAACAGTGAGTAACTGAATGAGCTGAATACCAGTAAAACTCTATTCATCAGTACAGTCACCTCTCAACTATATTTGGCTAACGGACCATAGTTTGCAACCTAGGATATGGCATACCCCAGGCCCTTTTCTTAAGATAAAAAGAAATTAGAGGTGTACTTGCCTTAACGCAACAATATGCTCTTAGTTCCTCATGCTAATAGAAACTCAGTATATATTTAGGTATGATGAAGACAACAGTTGTATTAATTACTGCCTTTACCCAGCTCATCCCATTTTAATATCATAAGCATGAAAGGTGACTTAACTCTTGTGATCTTCAATGTTGTTGCCAGTAAAATGGGAATAATAATGGTATTAATAATGGTATTGTATTATTCAGGCTATTAAAGTATTAAATGAGATAGTCTTGGCACATAGTAAATGCTCAATAAAAGTTAGCTACTGCTATTTAACAGAAAACTATTATTATTATTACTATTATTTTTATAATCTCATTTAAATTGATTTTCCAGGTTTTCTTGCCTTTGACTCACCAATTCATACTATATGCAAATCTCATGATAAATATGCAAAAATGTCACTTGCTCATGTTCAAGTCATCAAGTGTTTCTAAATGACAATTACTTTTGGAAGAGCTTTACGTGGACATCAGGATAGTGAAGGAAGTAAGCATATGTGATACCCTGCATATAAAAAGACACTGTTCTTTAGGAAAGGTACTTTTTAGTATGCTACAATAATAAAAATCCAATGAAAGTAGGGGCATTGCAGCTACCATGTGGAATCAAAGACCAAAATCCAAAATTTCCGTATTTCTTAAAAAGTTGTTTTTTTCCAATTTGAATTGCTTAACAACCCTACTCTGATTCCCAGTTTTGCAACATTTTGAAGGTTTTTTTCTCCTTCCAACATTAGAATGTTTTCACAGCTACCTCAAAGGCTGCTAATTTTAGTAGTGTAAATTTACAGAACAACTGCTGCTTTTTTGGTAATGTTTAAAGAACTTTCGGTCTCAATTCACTCTATTAGCAGCGTAAGGATGCGTGCTGTCTGGTTTTATTATTGGCACGTTTAAGGAGACCAGCACATTATGATGAAATGTTTAAAGGCTTTAGGCATCTATCAAATATTCACATTTACTTATTTGGTCATTAGCACAACACACACACACACAGAGTACATCATATCCTCCAGGAGGCTGATTAATTGAATTTAACCTTAGTGACAAAAAAGTGTTACTCTGATCCAATTCTAAACTATCTTCTGTCTTGTTTAAAACATACTTTCTTCTAACCGTAGATCCAGTTTTAGAAGATGTAAGCTGCATAAGTTGTAAAAACGAACTTCTGAATCCAGAAAGTTTAAGAACAAAACAGAATTGCATAATATACAGTGTAACAGTGGTGAGTCCTCTTGGGTTCCAAATCGTGAAGAGTATTGTACTCCCCGACATCCATTTATTGGTAAACTCCTCGCTCTTTTCTTAGGAGGGGTGTCAGTAAGCTCAGTCAGTAACAGACCAACCCTGAACAATCACTGCAACATGTTCTTCCCTGCTCTGGATGAGTCTTGCGTCACTGGTCTTCTGAGATTCTCATCCTGTGACAACGGCTTACTGAACTTTTTATTGTCTAAGTTATCTGTTGAATTCGCTCATGTTTAGGAATTTCTACTTCATAAGTCGTTTTTCCCCTCAGATTTAAAAGCTAGTACACTAAAACAAAACTTCTTTTGACAAGTCAAATGATGACATGGTTAAAAAATACATTTTAAGGAAGATTTTATATATATATATATGCATGTGTGTACGTATGTATGCTTATGTATACGTCTATATATGTAAATATATAGTATATTACATAGGCATATACTAATATATAGTTTTAGGAACTTACACAGTTATATATCACTTAAATATGTTTTAATATATATTCTCTATATGACCAAATATATGTATTTGTCTTAAGATAACTTTCTGAGAACAGAGACTCTTAGACACAGATGTGTCTGCGGGAATGGATTTGGAAGTACCTTCTAGATCAGGCATCCTCAAACTTTTTAAACAGGGGGCCAATTCACTGTCCCTCAGACCGTTGGAGGGCCGGACTATAGCTTAAAAAAAACTATGAACAAATTCCTATGCACACTGCACATATCTTATTTTGAAGTAAAAAACAAAACGGGAACAAATAGAATTCACACCAACTCATGTGGCCCGCGGGCTGTAGTTTGAGGACCCCTGTTCTAGATCAATACATGTAGAGGCTGAAAGAAGTAGGTCTGAGCAAGGGAAGGGTTGAACAATAGGGAAGGTGCAGAGGTCTCCGCAGCTCTAGAGAAGTTCTGAATTTATGCTGTCCCCTTAAGTCTGTCGTGCCTAGAGGCAAAGGGACTACCCCTTTAGACAGCCTTGGGAGGCTTCATCAAGCAGGCATTCAATTTGTGCTTCTCTCCACTAGGTGGCGGGGCCCTAGCAAGGGCTGATGTGGTTGGCTTAGAGCAATTTCTAGAGGAGGATTTAGCTGACAGCAATCACCTGCTGGAGCAGGTGGAGTGATGTACGCTCAGGTCCTGAGGCTGGGATCTGGCCGGGGCATGACAGTAAAGCTACTCTAGGATTCTGGTTAGTCTCCTTCTGGGAAAACTTTCCAAAGGATCAGTAGTCAGATGATATCCATCATCTTCTTCTATTATTGCCATTCCAGATTGTTCTCAGCCATGGCTGGCACATATTTTGGTGTGGGCATCTTATCTAGTAGAGTTACCAGAACTTTTTCAGTGGGCAATCTGAGCCCTTGTTTATCATACTTCTCTCTGGCCATGGCCAATGCACTTGTCCCTTTCCCAACAAAATTGGACAAGGGAATACCAAAAAATGACAGAGTTGATCAACTGAATATCAAATGTATTCCTAACTGGCTCACTAAGTAACAACAGTCCTACATCTAGCCAATCATCTAGGCTAATTACTCCTACCAGGATAGTGCCTCCCCTTACATGCTGTTTGTCAACACAGAAGCCTAAAGAAACCGAGTAGCTGCCATGGCTTAATGTGTAAATGTGACTCCTGCAATGTCATTTAATAGAAGCTTTTTCCATTTCTAGAACCAAGACCTCTAAACTAGCACAGTCTACAGCTATAGGAAGGGAGGCATAGATCACTCAACTGGGCCACTCATAGTCGTAAGCGAGGTCACTCTTTGGTTCTTATTCTACAGGGTAAAAACCAGAAACATGTATAAATGGTCATTGATTCAGGATTTAACTGCACCCTGGAGGACAGCAGCTATCCCTCATTGGATATGATTTCTGCAACATTCAACAGCCCTCTCCCAATGCCAGCCTACTGCTCTGTGATATTGGCATTTTCAGGTGATAGATTAAAAGCTCATACTGTGGCCAGATTATCTAACAGCAATGTGCCCACTGCAGAATCCCAGACAGGTCAACTAGGATCCTGTGTGTGACAGTTTCCAAATGTTTCAAGAATCTCCTTTCTCTAGTACGTTATCCAAAAAAACAGACATAGGCTCCTTGTAGAAAAAACAGAAGAGAATCACGACCATGTATATTTGCGGTGGTGTTGCAAGGTTTTTTCTGGAAACTCAGTTAAGCCTTCCATCAATGAGTTCAAGATTTGAAATTGCCTCTGGTTCAGAGATCGGACAAGGAGTCATAACTATTTATGAGGTGGCCACATTCGGCATCTGATCATCCATCTCAGATTTATTCCAATTGTCATCTACTTATTTTTTCCTTAAAGGTTCTGTGTTCTATTAACTATCACCATAGCTCTCCGTGAGTCTAGATGCTTGGATGCATTTGAACTAGCGTCTCATTAAGATAATTGTGCCCATCTTTTTGTGAAAACTGACCTATGCACCCTGACCTAACCTCTCTTATTCCAAGATCCTGTCATCTGCACTGCTATCAGAGAGCTCAATTTTATAATAGCATCTTCTGCCATCAAAATTTACATTCAGAATTTGGTCACTAGGGAGCTTCTCACTTAAGCCTATGTCTCAAGTTATCAGCACAATCTTATTGCTTTAGTCCTTGAGATGTGCTACAAGACTTTGCAAAGAATAACAACAGATAACATCTTTTGGCCTTACTTGATATATTCATTTTCCTGTGCTCATGTTTCTGAGTCTGTTGGTCTATATCTTTTTTTTTTTTTTAAGTCTGCCCAGTGGCACTGGCATTTATACTTTTATCTAGTGAGGATCATTGCTTTCCCTAAGTTTCCAAGAGCCACCCTAGCAGCATACATATAACTGTTTCCTGCTGTCCTTGCTAAGCTATTAAATCTTGTACCATGGTAGAATACTTCCCTACCAATAAACTTCCATTCTTGATTTTCACTTGACCTTATTCTCCATCCTTAATCTTAATTTAATGTCACTCAGTGGAGCAGCCTCAGGGTTTAGCTCTATACTTCCCTAACTCCTGCCAGTAAATCTTGACTAGGTACAGCTTTTTTGAGACAGTTGATTTTCTCTTAAAAACCTAATTTATTTCCATACCCAAGTAATATTATCTATTGACCCTACATATTTATCTGGTGTCCAGGAGTGGAGGTGAAATTATATCCCAAGTGGGGTGTGTGTTGTCTCAAAGGGAGGACATTCCTGCTTCATCTTGTGCTAGATGGAATGGACAGCCCCTAGCTAAGAAAAATAGGCCACTTACGTAGGTCTGAAGGTTTAGACATATATGCGGTTTCAAAGTTACAGAGTTCATAAAACCGGATGTAGTCCACCCCCTCAAATCAGGGTTCCACTTATTCCCAAAGGGAGTTCAAACTCTGGCTTAGCTAAAGATTCAGTCTTCCTGAAATTCCATTTTACTTTTAAATAAGTCCTAAGCCTTATATTGATTTTAATGACTTCTTGCTACAGAAGATAAGAGTCTCTTTATATTTTGCAAAAGAGGTCTTATTTTCACAGATCACCCTCCAGTGGTGATTAAGTGTCTCGGCCTCTTATTATTTTCTCCATTGCATGAAAGAAACTCAGGAAAAAAAAGTCATTGACCTCATAATTATTGCTTTCCTCAAAACTCTGAAACATTAAACTCATAGTGCATTGCCTTCCAATTGGGACCTACCCTTGTTTACCACAGGTGAAGATTTTAACAATTTCTCCACTATACCAGGCAGGGCTACTGATGAGCTGCCTGCCATCACAGTGGAGCCCTCACTGCCTGGCATTGGTTGACTGATGGGTGATTCATCTCTAAAATTCCATTATTTCTTTATAGTCAACTTCCTCAGACCACCTAGAATGGGTTCCTAGGGAATATGATTCTTTGATGAAAACATACATTTAGAAAATTTATTGGAGGTTGCCCTTAGTATCAGCTCAAGTGGTAGTATGCAAAAAAAAAAAAAAAAAAAAAAGTTGGGCAGGGGGAGAAGTCCAGGTGTGATATATCAACACGGAGGTGCCAAATGAAACTCCTGTGTTGAGAAAGCCTTCCAGAGTTCTCCTACAAGGACACTGATCAGTTGCTGGGTTAGGGCTTTCTCTGGGTAGGAGGACTGACCTTGGCAACGTGGTTCTTTCCAGATAAGGACAATTCCGTAAAAATGGCAGACTTGAGAGCCAACATCTTTCAACACTCCCAGGACTTAGAGCACCTGTTATGTAGCTCTATCCAAGTTTTATCCAATTTGAGATTGCCATTTATCATTTTTTCAGTCTTTAAAAGATCAGTTTCTATATTTATTCAATACTCAATTTTCTTGCTTTATAGCCTTGGTACTACTACAAAAATGCACTGGACTGTTTTCTGTTATTGTTGATATTTTGTGTAATTTATTCTCTTTAAAATAAATTTAATTTCATCGGCTAAGTGTACAAAATTCTAGTGTCTAAAAATTATATTTACTGACAAATGCAAACTGTTCTTTGAAGTAAAGAGCATATGATTTTTATTATTTATCAGGGTTAAAATTCTTCACATTTATAAAGTAGTATAAATAAATATAACATTTGGTATAAGAATGTTGTAAATATATTTTAATAACATAACTAATATGGTTGTCCATAAGATATATTTGTGTGTGCATTAGGACTCACACCATAATTATGTCTGAATATCTAAAAACCAAAATAATGGACATAAGTACTTAATAATAATCTGATGAATTAATATAAAGATGTATCCGTTATTTATATACTCAGTGTCGATTGTCAACAAATCTACCCATACATATCATCATAACAATTAAGAAAATTTAAATTTCTCCCTTAAGTGCAAAAGTTACCCCTTTATAACTGAAAGGATTTTCTTTTCTTTTCTTTTCTTTTTTTTTTTTTTTTTTGCAGTTTTTGGTGGGGCCGGGTTTGAACCCGCCACCCCTGGTATATGGGGCCAGCGCCCTACTCCTTGAGCCACAGGCACCACCCTGAAATAATTTTCTTGAAACTGGAAAATTTCTTGGAAATTTTCTGGAAAATTTCTTGAAATTTTTCAGGTAATAAAATACGCTAAACACTGATAGATTAAATTCATTTTAAGAAAATTAAAAATATAATAATGTATGCTGCTATACTTATTTCTAGAAAGAAGTCTCCTAAAATAAATTATAGCATGAAAAAAAATTGACCTGGGTTTTAATGAAGTGGAAAGAGAAATATTCCAGACCATGTGAACTTTTCTGTATTTTTTCTTTTCTTTGTGCTCCTACTTGTTCAGATCCATTTCACAATTACGTTTTGAATCGTCTGGACTTCAGCATGAAGATGTTCAAGGTACAGTAGAGAAATCACTCACTAATGGGGACAGACCTTGTATTTAGTGAGTACATATTTTTTGGCCAGTTTTTTGGGGGAAGAAACTTCCAATCCATTATATTTTTACAGAAAACTTGTCTCTTTTAATCTCTAGGGAAGTTGAGTTTCAGAAAGATGAAGTAATTTTCAGTTTATAAGCAGCAGGGTTAGTATGATAATTGAATCTATACAGATCTAAAATTTTTCTGTCCATTATTCTCATGCAGATGTTTGGATATCTGTAACATATCAGGCACTATATAAACCACTCAGTTTACAAGTGGCCTGCAATTTGAGTGTCAAAAAAAACATGAGTAAGATTTAAAAAACGACATAGATAAATAATCCTATAGATCCATGAGGCAAAGATAGACAACTGATTCTTTCTGGGAAGAATAGTAAAGCTTTTCTAAAAAGATGATACTTGAGATAAATCCAAAATTATTAAAGGAGTAAGCCAAGTAAAGGGCAGGTAATGTCATGCATGAAGTTCTGAGATATCAGAGCAAATGTCATACTTCACATACCCAGCAAAGCTAGACAAGAGTTTTGGGTGTTGGGGAGCAGTACTATGATATGACGTTTGAGAAGTAAAAATGGGCCAAATCGTTAGTAGCACCATATAGGATAAAAGGAATCAAGTTCATTATATCGTTTTTTTTAGGGGGGGTGAGGCCACTGTGAGCTTTCATTTTAGAAAGATCATCCAGGGTCTTCCTCTGATTTAGAGGTAGTAAGAAAGTGGCTATAACCATTGAGATGAACAAGGTTAGGATCTTTGAAATAAGGTTGTGGCAACAGGAATGGAGTGAAGACCCACAGAAAGTGAACAAGGCAGGGGGGGAAAGATGGGGGTTAAGGAACGTCTTGCTTTGGCAATTGGTGCATTAACTTAAACACAATGCCTAAAAAAGGGAACATCACCTGGCTAGCTGCAGGATGGAGTGGGGCTAAGGTTGTGAAAGGTAGGAGTTGATGGCCAACGTTGATGGATCGTGCTGACCATCAGGCCCAGAATGAGAAGTCTGGGATTCAGACCTGGATTTGAGCATCGGCAGCCTGCTGTGTGGCAGAGTGGGCCACTCAAAAACTATAAAGAATGGAAAAAGGAAAAGACAAAGGAGAAAAAAATAAGAAAACCATTGGGAAAAGCTAAGGAAAAAGTGATGAAAGAGATACAGTCAAAACAAATTAGTAGCAAACATTATCACAAGCACATCTGCGCTCGAATGTACATGTCAACTCAATTCATAGTCACCAAGATGTGGAAACAACCCAAGTGACCATCAAGCCATCAGTAAACTGGGGTATTCAGCCACAAAAAAATATGAAGACTTTGCATCTTTTTTGTTTTAGATGAAAATATTTTCCTTTTTTCAAAAACTATAGTCAGCCAAATACTTCTGGTAGGTCCCTTAGAAGAAATTTTGTAGAAGTAACTACAATACACACTTCCAGTTACATTTCAAAGCTCCAGGTAACTCAATCTTTCTTTCTTTTTACTTTGAAACAATTTCAAAGTTAGAGAAAAGTCCAAGAACAGTACAAAGACATCTTATACATGTATACCCTTCTCTCAGAAACCTCATTTGAGTGTTATAAAGAACACCCTGTACAGAAAAGAGATCTTTTTTATTTTTGCATTCCTCTATTTTTATTTTTTATTTCTTATTTATTTATTTATTTTTTTATTAAATCATGGCTGTGTACATTAGTGCAATCATGGGGTACAATGTGCTGGCTTCATATACTATCTGAAATGTTTTCATCCATTTGTCCGACATAACCTTCATGGGATTTTCTCATATATTGTATGAAAACATTTGTAGTCTGCATTTAGTAGGTTTCACCTGTACACTTCTGAGACGCACCATAACTGTGATCCCACCATTTACCCTCTCTCCACCCACTCTCCTCCCTTCCCTCCCCTCCCTTGCCCTTTTCCCCATATTCTTGTGCTATAATTGGGTTATAGCCTTCATATGAAAGCTATAGATTAGTTTCATAGTAGGGTTGAGTACATTGGATACTTTTTCTTCCATTCTTGAGATACTTTGCTAAGAAGAATGTGTTCCAGCTCCATCCATGTAAACATGAAAGAGGTAAAGTCTCCATCTTTCTTTAAGGCTGCATATTTACCTGGCTGGAGTTGTACA
>CAUYRH010085035.1:0-30607 GCA_963574655.1 Perodicticus potto
GCCTGTAGTCCCAGCTACTTGGGAGGCGGAGGCAGGAGACTCGCTTGAGCCCAGGAATTGGAGATTGCTGTGAGCTGTGTAGCCACAGCACTCTATCCAGGGTGACAGCTTGAGGCTCTGTCTCAAAAAAAAAAAAACAAAACTATATGCATACTAATAGAAAATAATAGCATTGTTTGGTCATTTTTAGAAAGACGAGTGAACATTCTTTTGAGCTACAGTCCTTTTTGATAAGTCCATGCTCCTTTTCCACTGTGGTGCACACAAGTATGTATTTGTGTATGCATGTGTAAATATACATATGCCTGTTTATTGAAGTTTATATTCATTTAGAGTGGGAAAAATAACATGCTCATGGCACTGGTTCTGAAAAGGACTGGCGAGAATTTTACCATTGGGAAAACATGGAGTCAAGAGTAACATTAATTGCTCTCTCTTGCAAGTAATTAGGACCCTGAGCCCTGTGATCAAATACACAGGACCACCATCACTGTGTATGATATTCTTATGCCTGTTTGTCCAGCCATATAGCAGATACATTTTTAGGGCAATTTTTTCCTCTTTGCTACATTATATTCAGTTGCAGTTAATTTTTATTTTGAAAGTTTGAGGAAAATACAAAGATACCACAAGGATGCCTCTGTCTACCACTTAGCTTAAGACAGCAAAACAAATGCAGGTTGAGGCCCTTGTGGACCTGTCTCCTTCAGGTGCCTTCAGGAAAAGTTCCTGTTCCTCCTTCATCTCCCTAGAGGTAACCCTGTCCTGAAATTGGTATTTTCATTCCCATGCTTATCTTTCTACTTTTTATCACCCCTGAGTGTATCCCTAAGCAAAGTAAATGTTTCTGAATCCTTCATTCTAACCTCCTGCACTCATAGGATTCCCAGATTGATGCCTTTGTATTTTTTTTCCCATCAGCACATCTCATGTGGTTTGCTTGTCAGAAAAGAATCATAAATGGGAGTATTACTTTCAAATGTTGGAATGTGGCATATACTGCATATGTCAGGCATAGATGGTGTGGGTTGATGGGCATGTTATACAGATATACTTACGGTTGGAAAAGTGTATTCATTTAGCCAACTTTTCGGTAACTTAGGATTTCTTCCATAGACGACAGTCATTTCTTCAGTCTTACAACTTATACCTGATACTAAGGAAATTTAAGCATTTTACCCTCTCTGCTTCTTTACTGTCAGCCCACCTGCCTTCCCTTCCTCCCTCCCTTTCTGCCCACCCCACCTCCTTCTCCCTCTGCAATAGCCCTCACTACCTTCAGACCTTCTGTATAACTTATTTGTCCTGGTTTTTGTTTATTTTCTGTCTCTGTCATCATAAAGTGCAAACTCCACATGGTAGGATCACTTTATTCATTAACATATCCCGAGGACCACAGACAGTGCATGGTACCCAGCAGGTTCTTTGTAAATATTTGTTAAATCAAAGAATTGTAAAGCTACAATGGCTCTTAGAAGTGATCTTGTCAAGTCTTCATGGTTTGTCGATGACAAATCTGATAGTGGATTCGTTTATATCTTTTATGTTAGTCAAACCGCCTCTCATCCTTAACAATAAAATCTGACATTTTTCTCTCCAAGCCATGCAAGAACATAACATAAGAGATGATACATACCATGGTTCCCAAATCACCAAGAACAGAGAGCATGCAGATGGACATTTTATTAAGTAAAAGTGTTCCTTTTAAAACTGCACAATTTTAGGCCTTGAGAATTGCAGTACAGGAATGCTCTTATTTGTGAAATTAATTCTTTTCAAAATCATAGCCATTTCTAATGGAAAAAATCATGTCTAAGGGAGGCCATCCATTGTACTGGAAACAGCATCGGCTTTTAGTCAGTTTGGAGTCCAAGGGCTACTAGGTGTGAGTCAATAATTACATGGCTTATTTATCTTCTCTGAGCCTCTATTTTCTTGTCTATAAAATGGGGATAACAACTTCCTCTTTCAGCTATCTATTGCCATATAACCAACCACTCCAAAACTTAGTGGCTTAAAACAATAGTTTGTTCTTTTTCATAATGATGGGACATTTCTACCTATTTTGTATAGTTTCAGCTGGAGTCCTGAGGCCGCTAGAAGGTTAAAATGTCCTCACCCAAGTGGCAGCCATCTAGCTTGGAGCTCAGCTGGGGCTGGGGCAAGTGGGGTAGGCAGGACCCTATGGCATAGCTGCTGTGGGCTTCTTCAGGCCTTACTGTAGGGCTCTGAGAAGGTGTAGGTGAGTTCTGAGAGCAAAGTGAAAAGCCCAGCCTTTGAAGTTATAGGACATAAATTTAACCACAGTGTGTTTGTTAAAAGAGTACAGGCCAGCTAGACTCAATGGCAGGGAAAATAGAATCTGCCTCTGGGGGACGTGGCAAAGATGTTGCAGCCATCTTTTATCCTACACTTACATTGTATGGTTGTGGTGGAAATTAAATGAGATAATATTTATAATAATATAATTAAATAATTAAAACAGACTTAAGTGCTAGTCTTCCTCCTCTTCTGGTTTCTGCTTTTAAACTTCTGATACACATATTCTGGGTTTTATGAAAGTGATCATCTTAGTTAGGCATTTTAGATGGAGAGGAATGTAATGTTTATTCACTTACCTCAAGAGAAGGGAAGGAAGTAGTAGAGTTTGGGAATGGCCTGTTGAGGACCTAAGCTGCCTTGGGGATTCCGTGAGATCTCTGATCTGCTCTGTGAGTCTCCTTATTTGCCTCTCTTTACTGACTGGTCTCCTCTGCTGAGGAGCAGAGCATCCTTTCCCTAAATAGGATTTGTATTTCATCCTTTGCCCATGCTGTGTGCAGTCCTGGACTCACGGTGTGCCTCAGGGGGGATGATTTTAGCATTTCCCCATCACTGAGAAGAGAGGTGTTCTGATCATCTATTGCTGCATAACAAATCATCCGAAAACTTATTTGCTGCAGACAACACGCTATTATCATCTGTCTGTGGATTGCCTGGGCTCAACTGGGAAGTTTTCATTTGGGATCTTTATATGGTGACAGCATATGGCAGCTGGAGCAGTCATCTGAAGGTTCAGCTGGGATAGATGTCCAAGATGGCTCACTCTGTGGTTGGCTGCCACACTGGCTGTCAGCTGTGAACAGCTGGCACTGTTGTCCAGGGCACCAACTGAGACTTTTCTGCACAGCTTAGACTTTTCACACCTTGGCAGCTTTATTCCAAGAAGGAGCCTCCCAAGAGCAGGCATCTTAAGAGTTCTAGGCAGAAGCTGCAAGTCTTATGACCTAAGTTTGAATATCACTTCTGCTGCCTTCTTTGGTCAGACAAGCCATCTGGGCCTGCCCAGATTCAAGAGAAGAGAAATTAGACTCTACCTCTTAATAGGAATAGTGACAAAGGGTCTTTCAACTACCACTGGAGGATTCAGTAAACAGTATTGCAGGATGGGAGCATCTTTGTGCCCCCTGCCTTACATAGATCCCATAGGTGGTCTGAGAATCTGTTGCTGATCCTAGAACCCATTTCTGCTCCTGGTTGCCTGTGGTTGCAAGCAACAGAAACTCACTAAAGTAGCAAAAACTAGATTGAAGCTTTGCCTTAAGGGTATCCACAAAATAAAAGTAAAGGGCCTTGAGAATTGATATGGAGCTAGGGATTAGTTACCCCTTCCAATCTTTGCACTTGGCCTCTGGGTCTCTATCACAGTGACTTTGCACCTCTCTGCGCATCTTTTGACTCTGCTGATCCATGTTTCCCTTCCTCAGGGTGCTGACTTCTTCAAAATCCCCTTCATACTTCTGCTGGCCACCTGGTTTATCTCTCTACAACAGGACCTTTCAGCCTCTTTTCATCCCTGGCTCCAGCCTCAGCTAATTAATTCAAGGTGCAAAGTTTTGCTTTCCTTTTAATAATTGAAAGAGGAAAGTTGATTGGCAAACCTCATTTTTGTGTGCCAGGACCTAGCACAGCCTTGAGTCACAACCCCACATAGCTATATTAATGACTTAGCTTAACATTTCCATTTATTTCAGCCATCTATAAATGCCTTCAAACCCTTGTACTGCTGTGTTTTTAGCTCTGAATTCTATAAGTGTGCCCCGAATGGCAGTGTGTATACTTTCATCATAAAATATATTCAGAGCCAGATTCCTGATAATTGAGCTTGAAATCCCTTGAGATTTCAGACCCAATCATACCAAACCAGGAAGAAAATTTCCTCCTGTAATGAACACATATGTTGTGGCGATCAGAGCTGGTGGGGTGGATTACTTAAAGTGGATTTTAATAAGTCTTTTGTCATCTTTCTCTTCCCAGGATTTCCTGTGGAAACAGATCCTCACAATCTAGTTTTCTTACGGCATCAGTTTTGTGTCACTGTGCAAGTCCCTGCATACGTATTTTACTTAGAAATACAGGATGATGTGAGACTCAGTCACTAAGTTGAATTTTTTTGAAGTCACACCTGTGTCACATGTCAAGTAATCTAGATACGTTATACATTATAATAATGCTATAGAAATGAAGTTATTTTTTAATGTTGATATACTTATAATCCATTTATAGATTAGTGAAAATCCAGTGGTTAGTTACATTGTTCTTAAATTTTATTACTGTTACTATTTGGAATATGCTCTGAGAGAATTTTTTGCATACTCTGCAAAATGAAAGATTATATTAAAGAAGATTTTCTTAATTTACACTTATTCTTTACTTCTGTCCTCCAACTCCTAGATTCAAAGGCGTAGGGCCTGTATCAGGTATTATGTAACATCCGCTGCCTTGTCAAATATGGTCACTGCTTTGCCACTTAAGAAGCTCTTTCTTTATATAACCTTGTGCTGACAACTAATTGCATCTTGAGGACGTTGGGTAAACACTGACTGAACTGAGACATCTATGTACTAAGAGGACAGGGCCTAGGTCTTACTGTTACTGTTCTGTGCCTAGCAATGTGCCTGACATGTGGAAGACATTTAAAACCTATCCATTGAATGAATAAATGCTTGGCTAGAAGGTGTTGGGGATGAGGGTAGTTGTAGAATTAGCAAGGAAGGGGAGTAACTTGATGTGCTCTGTTACTACTAACTTAGAGACAGCTGGCTGATGAAGAGACATTAACTCAAGGGATTAGTGGGGAAGAGAGGTGATGGAATTAAAAGGCTTTAGGGATCACAGCTGTAACTGCTCTTAAATATCCACATATCTAGGATGTTTTATAAGAAAGTATTCCATGGTCACTCAGTAGTAACACCAGCCTCTTAAAAAACCCATTTATTTTGACTTCCTGTCTAACAATGGCATAAACAGCCTCATATATATTCAGAACCTTAAGAATAGGATGAGATAAACAGCCTGGGGCATTTGGTATAGCTTATTTATGATGGTTTGTATTTAAGTAGAAAAGGTATTGAATGGTTAATATGTGAAATTATCATGACATAATCATGAAGGAATCATATAAAAAAGGAGTCAATGAATAGCAAAACATACTAATCATGACCATATCTAAGTTTGGAGATTTCTGAAAAAGCTGAGGAGGCATCAGCTCCATCACAGTTCACCCAGAGAGTCTTCCATGGGGTGGGGCTAGCTAAGGCATAGGCCTGGAATGGAGTTGTGCTGCCTCCCTGCTCCCATGAGAAGCTCTTTCTCCAGATGACTACTACTTGGACTGAAGGCAAAAATAAAAGAAATAGCTGATGGCGCTAAGGGGTCATGGGTGCTAGAGATTGAACGTGTATTTCCTCCCATGCTTCATATGTTAAAACCCAATTCCCAGTTTGGTGGTATTAAGAGGTTGGGCCTTTTGGAGGTGCTTAGGTTCTGAGGATTGAGTCTTTATGACTGGGATTAATGCCCTTATAATGGAGACCCCAGAGAGCTCTCTCACCCTTCCCCTCCACTCCTCCTGTGAGGACTCAGCGAGAAGGTGGCACCTATGAGCTAGGAAGCCAGCCCTCACTAGATCCCAGCCAGGTTCCCCGACCTCCACCTTCCAGCCTCCAGAAGTCTGAGAAGTACATTGTTGTTAATAAGCCAGCCAGGCGATGGTACTTTGTTCTAGCAGCCCAAACAGACTGAGACAATTAAGGATAGACTACCCGGCCAAGGGCTGCCATTTGTGGCTAAGAAATGTTGTCTTACCAGAGGAAAGTCCAACTCATGATATGGCCACTCAGCCAACTAGGTATCTCTTTTCTCCCTTACCCCTCTTTGAGAAAGTCTCAAAGTTTTTTTGACTTGACATGGTTCAAACATCAGGCCATCCTTCTGGATTTCTAATGTCTAGGCAGGAGTTTGTTATGATGTGAAAATCTGAAAAAAGATTGGGTCAGAGCTTTCATACAGTTCAGGTACATTACACGTTGAAAGTCTGTAAATCATTTAATGGTTCTGGTAGTAGTAGTCAAAATAGACATGTATAACAAGCAGACCCCAAATGTTAACATATTTGACAGGCCTGAAACTTAATTGCTTTTTAATGTCAGTCAAATAGGTTCCACTTTGGTTTCTTGGCCAGGCTTCTGTAAGCCTATTAAAACCCTATGAAGCTGAAAATATGAAACTTAATGTTTGTAAAACATGTAAACAGAACAGCCTTTTACTGCCTTACCATGAGGTTAAGAAATTATGACTCGGACATTTCAGTTTGGTATCTGTCTCAGAAACAATTAAAAGGAAAGAGTCTGTTTTATTATTTTTTCAAAGTAGTTAATAATCTAGTTACAGATTTTTTACTTAAGAACTTGATATACATGCCAAATCAAAGGAGAAAAATCATATATGTTGCTTTATGCTTAGAGACGTGCATTTAGTAGGGCAGTCTAGCCTGGTGTATTAGTTTGCTAGGGCTCCCAAAACAAAATGCGCAGACTAGGTAACTTAAATAACAGAAAAGTCTTTTGTCTTGGCCAGGCGCAGTGCCTCACACCTGTAATCCTAGCCCTCTGGGAGGCCGAGGCAGGTGAATTGCCTGAGCTTAGGAGTTTGAGACCAGCCTGAGCAAGAGCAAGATCCATCCCCACTAAAAGTAGATAAAATAGCCAGGTGTTGTGATGGGCGCCTGTAGTCCCAGCTACTCGGGAGGCTGAGACAGAGGATGACTTGAGCCCAAGAGTTTGAAGTTGCCGTGAGTGATGACTCTGGGGCAGTCAACCCCAGGCGACTGAATGAGACTCTGTCTTAAAAGAAAGACTTCGTGTATATGTATGTATGTATTTTCTCACAGTGCCAGGGAAAGAAGTCCGGGATGGAGACGTTAGCAGGTCTGGTTTCTTCAGCGGCCCCGCCCGCTCCTGACTTGCAGTGAGCTGCTGCTTTGTCGTCTCACGGAGGGGTCACCCCTCGGTCTCTCGATTCTCTGTGTCCTAGTCTCTTCTTGTAAGGACACCTGTTGTAGTGAATAAAGAACAGCAGCCATCGGACTTGAGAGACACAGTTCAGCCTCTTCAGACACTAGGTTATAAGTCAAGGTTTTCTCCTCAACCTTCAAAGAGGACTCAAGTTCCTGACAATAGGGTGGTGATAACATGTCTTGTGAAAGCACTGGGACCAACACACTTTTTCCTCCAAGCTGGACAGAGTCAGTGGCCTCCCAGCCCGGTGTGCACCAGCTTCTCTGTGTGGTTGCCGAGTGCCTGTCATGAGGACTTGTGAACAGGTGTGAGCGCCAGGCAACTGCTGTTGGGCAATGGATTTTAACTTCATCCATCCACTGCTATTTGCTGAATATCTGTTTTGTACCTATTAGCTTATATATATTTATATATAAGACTTACGGTATGTGCAAATTATTTTCATGCTTCCCTTTAACACTGAGTTAGAGTAAATGGAAAATGTCGAAGCTTAGATTTCTTAAGAAATCTTATTTTCTAATTTACTCGTATATCAAGTGTTGTCATCACTTGTGTATTCATCTTAATGTAACGTAAATCATTAGACATTTACTGATATAGACACTATTTGTAGGTACAAATTTGTTTATATGCAGATAATCAAAATAATTTATTTGGGTTTTAGTTTAAAAAAGTTATATTCTGTAACTTCATATTAATCTATTTTTGATACATGTAAGCACACATTTTAGAATGTCAGTGTGCAGTTAGATATTCTTAGCACATGTCATTTGTGAAAAGCACTTTAAATCTAAGTGCGTTCAATTGAGCATAATTAAAATATCAAGATACATATTCTTCATATACATTTTGCCACTTAATTTTTTAAGTAGCTGTAAGTATGTACCATGTGAATTCAAATTAAAGGAAGGTGATTAAATTATAGTTATATTTAATGCTTTTAGCGTAAAATACAGCAGAAATTACCCTGTGTTAAAAAAAATACACTGCATGTTTTCAATGGGCAGCAAACTGAAGACAGGCTTTTTTTTTTTTTTTTTAAACTAGGTTGTTAATATCTTGTGAGTATTCTTCAGAGTGTTGACAAGTTTGGGGGGATAAATGATAAGAAAGCATGCTTTTTCACCTTGTAAGTTCTTTTGACTTAACTCCCCCAGTTCCAGGAAAGACTGTTCAGGGGTATTATCTCAGCTAGTAAAGAAACGTTGGAGAAAGGCTTGTTTTGTTCATAAAGATGAAAAAAAATGGATCATGGGGAAATATGAACTGGAGCTTCTAAACCAGTTCTTTAGATAATGTGTATAGGATGCTGTTATTTCCTATAGTTAGAATAATGAACAGACTTGGCAAGCCATTTCTAAGGCACACATAACTGTAAAATCGACTTGTCCACAAATGTTGAACAGAAAGTATGTTACCATTTTAGTCAAGGTCACTGTTCTCAGAGTACTTAGAGAAAATGAGACAGTACCTTAGAAATTTGGATTATATTCCCTTTCTAAATATTTGCTTTCTTAGGAGGCGCCTGTAGCTCAAAGGAGTAAGGCGCCAGCCCCGTATACCGGAGTTGGCAGGTTCTAAATACCTGCTTTCTTGAAATTCTGTTTTTATAAAAGAAATGGCTATCTTACTTTTCATCATAAGTTTTCAATGCAGAATTAGAAGTGTCAACAATGAAGTAAATCATGATAGAATGTGGCAAAAGGAATTTGGTTGGCAAAATTGTGAGGAAGAGAAGAAATCAAGGTTACTGAAGCATCTGAGCTCAGAGCAGAAAAAGCTGTGATAGGAACCACATTTCAGGTTCTTTGCAGACTATCTATCAAGCCCGTTTCAGAGAGGGTGTATTAGAAGAAAAACCTATAATTTTACTTTGAGCCAGGAGGACCATATCTTGTGTAAAATTAGGGCATTTGGAAATAATGATGCTTTGTGTCGATGGAGCCCTCTTCATTTGAGAAGCTTGGTGCGTGGGCTTCATGCTGACATAGTTGTGGCTTCCACAGTCTTGTTTTCCTTTCTGGTTGCTCTCAGCCCTCCTGGATGGAAAGGTGAATTTATGAAGATCATGGACTTCAGACAGGAATCACAACAGCCGGAGCTGGAGATATGTACTCTCATCTGTATTGGTAGAAGCACGAGGTGTTCATTGATCCTGTCTTAAACCACACTGCTATATGTAGGTAAAACCTACACCAGTATACTTATTTTGCAGTCCCGTTTGAATAAAATTGAAATTGTCACCAGTTACACATTTTTGAGTACAAAATATGTCCTAAGGATTCAGATTTGGCCTGATTGGGGAATTTTACTGCCTTCTAGCCTGGCTTCCTCGTGATTTATTGACTGATCCACAAAGAAAAATTTGATGTATTTGATAAAAGTCTATTGTATTATACCTAGAAAAACATCTTCTTTCTATGTACTTTAATGTGTCTGAATAATTTATTTATGTCTCTTAGAGGCTTTCCAAGTCATAAGAATTCTAGTCCCTGTGATCAAATTAACCAAAATTTCAGGCAGATACTCTGTTCAAACAAGAAAGAAAAAGCTGAAAATGAATGTTTTCAAGCAGAGGCTTTTTCACAATAGGCAAATCAGTGTAGTGTTTCTGAGGCTGGGTTAGAAATCAGGCAAGTCTGGTTTCACATTCTGTCACTTCTTTGAACAGAATTCTTTGCTTCCATTTCATCTCCAGAAAGATAGGAATTATACTGCCCGTGTCAGCATGATGGGGGAATGAAGGGGATGATAGCATCTATGAAGAGATTAGGACAGTACCCTGCTAAATCAAAAGTGCCTGGCCTATGTCTGGCTCTAGCTTCTCCCGGAGAGTAAAGGAGGAAAGAAGAGAAAGAGTTTGCCGACTGTAGTCACTCAAAAACTTACAGCTATATATTCTTTCTGTTGACACTGGTGGATAATTCATTCTTAAAAAATGAGCTTCAAGACCAGGTACAGTGGCTCACACCTCTAATCCTAGCACTCTAGGAGGCTTAGGTGAATGGATTGCTTGAGCTCAGGAGTTCTAGACCAGCCTAAGCAAGAGTGAGACCTCCATCTCTACTAAAAATAGAAAAACCAGCTGGACATTTTGATGGGCGCCTGTAGTCCCAGCTATTCAGGAGGCTGAGGCAAGAGGATTGCTTGAGCCCAGGAGTTTGAGGCTGCTGTGAGCTTTGAAGCCACAGCACTCTACCCAGGGAAACAGAGTGAGACTTTGTCTCAAAAAAAAAAAAAGTGATCTTCAAGATCTCTACCCTTACCTAGTAGTTGGGAAATCACATCCTTCTAGAAAGGGATGGGGAGGACAGGCTTGTGTGTAGTGTACATTGTTAGAGGGACTAGAAATAATCAGTGCCAGGTATCCATGGGCAGAATCCCATGTAGGAGAAGGGCTACAGCCTCCAGATCTCATGGAGATCATAAGGACGGGAAAAGCTAGTGCATAGGAAAATGAAAGAAAGAAAGGAGGAGGAGAGGCACCCCGGGCGGAAGGAAAGCGGTTAGGTAGGACCTCTTGGCTGACTGCGTGCTCTAAACTAAACTAAATACTCTATTTCCTCCCAACTAAGGAGGAAAAAGATGAGAACTGTGGGAAGCAAGAATTGGTAGAAGCTGGAGACTGTCCCAGAAAGACCGATGAATCGGACTCCTTTGCAGCTTATGGGGTTGATACTGAAAACATCAAAACTGATGCCCTAGCTATCCTCTTTGAGAGGAAGAGACCAGCAACCACCGTGACTCGTTAGGATATTGTCAGATACGTGAGTTGGGCAAAGAGAGACTCCAGCTGCAGGTAGAAGGGCATCCATTCTGCTGAAAGCATTTCTTGCATACCGTTAAGGTACTCAGTGACCCTGTGGATGTGGAGCTCTTAATTTATCTAATCTTAAACTTTACAAATCTGAGACGCTTTATAAATGTTTGGGAATGTGTGCTGACACAAGATTTTCCTCATGACTCTTCACAGTATTCTTGACTGCCTTCAAACATCTTCAGGAAACCCAGTTGGGATTTTCTTTAAGGGGATTGCTTTGGATTTTAAATTATGGTAAAAATTGATACTTTTAAAATATTTGACTGTTAATAGGAAAACCGACATTTTTACAATGTTTGCATTTTTAGTTAATTTGCAGGCAAATTTATGTTTTTATAACATATCTCCTTGTCTAGCAACATTATTTATTTCTCTAATATTCAGATCCTTTATGTCCCCTAAAAGCATCTGTACTTTTCTTCATTTTAATCGTGTTCTTCTTGGGTTCCTGGTAATAGCCTAGGTAAGAATCCACACGGCACCGAACATAACCATTCTTCAGAGGTGTGTGCGCACAGTGGGTTCTTAAGAGAGATCCCAGTCTGACTGTGACACTGCCTGTGGCTCTGGTCCCTGGGGGCCATGCGTGGCTGTGCAGACCTGCTGCCATGTCTGTCTGTTTGGAGTTGAGGAACAGAATGTATGAGCCCCTGCCCGCGGACTCGCCTTTAGAGTGATCAGCTGCTCCATCTTTTCATACGTGCTGCCTGTCAGACCGACTTCACCCTGACTTCACAGAGAGAGCCAGATTATTATTTTTCTATTGATCCTAAGGGAGTCTTTTCTTAGCATTTTGGTTTATGCATCACAATTTAGTCATGTCTCCTTGTCCCAAATCCTGTTACATTTAATTTGTTTCCTTTCAAAGCATAAATAGTGAAGACAACCACCATTTGTCAGCTTCTGCTCAGTAACAAATTTATCGCAACAGTATGTGTCGCTAAAGCCAATCCAGAGGCTTTGCACACCCTGCCCTCCACATTCTCCTCCTCTGATCAGACTTGGTGCTGTTGTGCTGAGGCATGGCTTAGTTATACTTAGCTCTGTTGTATTTTTTCGCTCTCTCTTCCCCCTAGATCTCTTCTCCTTAATTGCCCTAAGTAAATTTTCAGTATGCCTTGATTGCTGTCACAAACTACTGTCATTTTCTCATCTTCCCTACCTCTGAAAATGTACACCATACAAGGTCTAATTGTTGTCCGAGCCTCAAAGGGGCTTCGATCTGGGTTCAGTTACTTCCTTGGCAATCCTCTTGATGGAGACCAAGAGGATTGCCAAGGAAGAAGGGAATTTTTAATGTAAAGGACTGCCTACAGTCCATCCCTGGGGTTTTTTTAAGGGAGGGCCACATGCCTTGGGGCAAGTTGTGCTGTAACCAACAAGGGGCTTTGTGCATTGGGGGCAGGTTGTGGGGGATAGTGACTCTTGGGCTCAGTAAGTCAATCCAGGGGCCTTCAGAATCTCAGCTCCTTTATCTTATGGAAAGTCCACCATTTCTGGGAAACAACTCAAAATGTCAATTAAGGGAGAGCATTATATAGGGGTCACTGAAATTTTGTTCAGTGCAGGGCCAGTTACATAATCGCCCGGCACCCTCTTTCCAATCCCTCATCACGTGAGCTGGACTTGTCTCCCTTGTGGGTCCTGTCACCTTCTCCCTGCTGGGAGCCCCTTTCTTGACTTCCGTGCCTTGATTGCTGTACCCCTGGTGTACAGTAGAGGTTTCTCGTCACTTAAGTCTCTCATCACTCTCGGTTTTTCTCCCTCCTCTTCGCCGTTCATACAGGCTCCTGCCTTCAGTTATGTGTGTGGACAGACATCTACGTTTTCATCCTCAGCTCCCAGCTCGGCCTCCCCTGCCTTCTCAGTGTGTCATCCCTCGTCATAACCCCCTCTTACACACATGCAGAACCCAGGAGCCTTTGTCTGAGCTTACCCACTGCTCCCCAGCCCCCATTTTATGTCTGAATCCTATTGGTCTTTTTCCAACCCCCCCACCCTGTACTGTGCCATTCTAATCCCGGCCTTTGATCTCTCACCTAGTCTGCTAACACCCTAGTTGCTATCCTTACCCGAAAGCTCTCCCTCCTCTCTGCTGCTTGGCCTCTCCCTAAGACATAGATAATAGCTCTACATGGATGAGAACTCGACTTACCAGCTCTCTCTGCTGTGCGCTGGCACACACCACCTCCAGAATGCAGCCCCATTTTTCAAGAGAGTGTCCTGAACCTTCCATGATTTGGCCCCAGCAGTGTTGTTTCAACCCTCTTCTTTCATGCCCTTCCTTTGCCACTGAAAAGGGAAGAAGGTTCCTTCATGCTGCCGTGATGGGAAGCGTGAGCGCGTGCTCAGGCCCTGGTGTCCAGCAAATCTAGCTTTAAATCCAGGCTCCACCTTCCTGGCTGTGTGACTCCAGGCCAGTTAAATAAACTCCTTTGCTTTCTTTGGCCTCAGTCTGTTCACGTATAAGGATAATGTTATTACTTAGCTTACAATGTTACGAAGAACCAAAAAAAAAAATGTTTTCATAAAACTCTTGGTATAATCGCTGGTACATAGTAAGCACTCAGTAAACGCTGGTAGATAATGTCAATCTCATGGTAATTACCATCCCTATTAAAATTCCACTTGACAGAGTCGTACCGGGTGAGTAAGGCGCCTGGGTGTCATTCTCTGACTGGACTACTGAGGTTCTAATCACACTCCTGTCCCCAGGCCCCATCTTATCTTACACGTCTCACCACCTCCCAGCATGTCCCAGCCAGGAGGAATCTTGCCATCCTTTGAGCTGCCACATCCATCTGTCTTGACCTTAGCTCTTATCATGTGTTGTTATTTTTTCTTACATGCCATTTTTTTTCTTTTCTTTTTTTTTTTAATTTTTATTAAATCATAATTGTGTACATTGGTGCAATCATGGGGCACAATGTGCTGATTTTATATACAATCTGAAATATTTTCATTGAACTATTTAACATAGTCTACATGGCCTTTTAATCACTATATGAAGACATTTATATTCTACCTTTAGTAATTTCGTATGAAGGCTAAAACCCAGTTATAGCACAAGAAATGGGGCAAGGGGCAAGGGAGGGGAGGGGAGGATGGGTGGAGGGAGGGTGATTGGTGGGATCACACTTACGGTGCATCTTACAAGGGTGCAAGTGAAAATTATGTGCCATTTTTTGTCATTGTGAGGCATACCATTATTAACTCCGTGGAAAAAGTTTTCGTCTGCTTTCTGGCTGTGTAGCCCTGCATAAATTGCTGTATTTGTATTCTAGGGCCACCAAAACACCACAGACTAGTGGCTTAATGAACAGAAGTTGTTTTTTTTTTTTCTTCACATTTTAGGAGGCCAGAAGTCCAAGATCAAGGTGTTGCCAGGACTGGTTTTTCTGAGGTCTCTTTGCTTGGCTTGCAGTTGGCCACCTTTTCCTTGTGTCCTCAGATGGTTTCCTTCCTGTGTCCTAACATGTCTATGTCGTAATTTTCTCTTCTTATTAGAATGCTAGTTAGATTGGCTTAATGCCCTCCCTCAAATCTAATCTCACCTTAAATCCCCTTTTAAAGGCTCTATCTCCAAATGTAGTCACGTACTTGGGGGTACTTGGGAACACAGTTTAGCCCATGAAAGTTGCTTTAATCTTTGTATGTAAAAGCTAGAAAGAGCATCTCCTGAGTGGATTAAAGATATGTAACATGTGCAAAACAGTCCCCAAGAGCCCACAATGGATACTTGATGAATATTTTTACCCCTACCCTTACATCAAGCCCCTGGAGAATAGGAATACTTCCTGACTCATCTGTATACTTGTAGTTCCTATGCCAAACTCAGAATGTGGTTTCTTGTAAATATTTGCCGAATAAATATGTAAATGAAAGATCAAGTAGCAGAAGTGAGTCTGTAATAGTTGTGTGCATTTCTCTTTTAAATGAATCCAAATACTAGACAGTAACTAAGATTTCAGGACAAAGACTGTCCCAGGAAACGTGAGGAGATGTTAGTGTTCCCACTATAAATAGAACCTGCTGCCCCGAGCCAGTTCAGTTTGGGAAATCTTCCTGTGTCCTACTTGCCACAGACTCCAAAGAGTTAGATAGAAATGGTTTGCAACAAAATTACACGCGCAAGAAAACCAGCGTCGTCACACAGCCAGAGCTCTCAAGTGATGAGGGACACAAAGTCATTGGGCACAATAGGTGTTCCTGTCCATTGTCTGTGGATCCGGCCGTCTTTGATCTTCGCAAAGGAAAACACAGGCAAGGAGCTGTGAATGGGTAACAGAGCGGGCGTCGGAAGCGCGGCAGGCGGTGTGCCGCCCAGGACTCAGCTCGGGGTGATGCCCGGACGACGCTGCCATCAGATGATAAGCATCTTCTCTTGGTGCCTTGGAGGCTCTCATTTCCTTCCAGCTTGACTCCAAAGGGCCCATTTTATCTTCATCACCTTTAGAATGTGCCACTTGGAGTCTGTAAATTCTTTCTGAGTTCACCAGAACTCAGACTCCAACCCCATGAAGCTTTCTCGGCAGTTCTTTTTCCTTGGTTTCCCTATACCACTATACTCTTTCTTTCCAACACATCTGTTCCTTTCCGTTCTGAAGTGGGTTTGATTCTTGCATCATCCTTAGGGACGAGAATCCACTTTGCTATTTAAAAAGAATTGGTATCTGTAGATTGGCTTGGAGTCAAGAATTAAGGAGAAGTTCTTATTGTATGTAATGACAACTTTTACAGGTATTAATAAAGATAAGAGATAATAAATCAAAATTCTGTACCTAAGAATTATACCCTTTAATAATGGCACCACTTGGATATGTAGAAAAATTGTGTTGTGAAATCAGATACAAACATGTAAGAGTTCCTTTCTGGGCTGGGCACAGTGGCTCAGGCCTGTAATCCTAGCACTCTGGGAGGGAGAGGCAGGAGAATCTTTGGAGCTCAGGAGTTTGATAGCAAGAGTGATACCCAGTCTCTACTAAAAATAGAAAAAGTAGCTGGGCATAGCGAGCCCAGGAGTTTGAGGATACAGTGAACTATGAAGACAGTACTCAGTCTAACCCAGGTGACAGAAAAGGACTCTGTCTCAAAACAAAGTTACTCTCTGAAATAATACAGAGGACTGGGATTAAACATTATGGGTTTAAGGAAGCCTATCAAACTGACTCTTGGAATTCACAGGCATTCTAGAGATGGTATGGTGCGGGGATTCTTACCCTCACTGCACATAGTAATCTCACAGGAGAATTTTTAACAAGGGCAGATGCAGAAATTCTTATTCATTTGTCTCTCTGGAGTGAGGTCCAGAGGTCACTCACTGCCTTTCATTATGACCAGTGACAGTAATGAGAAGGAAGAAGCCACCTCGTCTGGGGCAACAGCTCTGTCTGGAGCCCGTGCCTGCTGCTGCTCATTCTGGGTCTCTTTGATCTGCACAGTCAGCGAGATGGCTTGGCAAACAGCAGAAATGCAGTTCCGTCTCGCACGGGATGTTCAGCGGCCTCCTCGCCTGCTGCCGCCAGCCCTGCTTCAGTGAGCGGCCACCGCCTGCCTCCTCGTTCTTCAAGAGGATTGGTGTTCTCTAATTACTTCCCATTTTACCCCAGTAGAGCTGGTCTGACCCCTTTTTTGGGCTTTGACAAATCAGCCCTCAGCCTAATTCCAACCCAGTGCATCTTTTTCAGCAATTCTGCCTCTCATAAAACAGTCTTTACATCTTCAACTTGTGTTCATTTTTGAAAATCTCTGTGTGTCATTTTCATATGAAGACAGCTCTGGTCCAGAAGTTCAGTGAGAATCTTTACGTGGTTTCTAGGCTGGAGCTGATTCACCTCATCCTTCTGTCAGCGTAGACAGCTCCCTCTATGGCACACGGGCCATGCAGCTGTAAACTCCCAGCACCCGAGCGGAGGTTCTCCCTGCACACTGCAGGCCACGGCAGTGGACGCACAAGGCGTAGCTGTTCTGAGCAGTAGAGCAGGGAGCAGAAAGACAACCAGCCCTGGGGGTGTCATCCTGCCCTTGGCTTCCTACTGTCTAAGGCCCTTTCTTAGAAAAACAATCTGATTTAAAGAATTAGTAACTGAACATTTTTCTTTGACTCATTTCGGAAACATTGTTATGTGTATTAGATAAATTGTGTACAAGTATGTATGTTTTTTGAGACAGAGTCTTACTCTGTCGCTCTGGGTAGGGTGCCATGGCATCATAACTCACAACACCCTCAAATCCTTGGGTTTAAGCAATCCTCCTGCCTCAGCCTCCCAAGTAGCTGGCGCTACAGGTGTGAGTTACCACCCCCAGCTAATTTTTTTTATTTTTAGTAGAGATGGGGTCTCACCGTTGCTCAGGCTGGTCTTGAACTCCTAAGCTCAAGCAGTACCCCTTGTCTGTGTTGGCCTCCCAGAGTGCTAGGATTACAGGCATGAGCCAACACACCTGGCTCAAGTATTTATTTTTTATAGAAGTAACACAGGTAAGTATAGGGAAATATTAAAAATGTAGCTAAAAAATAAATTCTTTATAATCCGGTCACCTCAAAAGCACCACTGTTACATACTTTTTCTACATGGTGGCAGGGAACGGTGGGGGATATACAAGCATTTTAAACGTACTTGAGTTTTTACTTAACAGTATATATTATACATTTTTCATAGTACTTTTATTGGCTGCATAATATCTCAATGCGTGGACATACACAAATTCGTTTCCTCCCATCCATTGCCCTTGGATATTTATATTTTTAATTTTTACTTTCAGCTATTATAAATAATACTTCAAAGACCATCCTGTAGTACCTCTAATTAATATAACATAGTTCAGATGATATAAAAAGTTTAGTACATTTGTGACAAGGAATAACAAGTTGAGGTACAGCAAGAGAAAATGTAATTGCTTATAATAAATATAGGCTTAGCTTCGAAATAACTAGCTTAAAATTTCCCTGATAGTGCACTTTAAAGATTTCACTGATGATCTCAGAGATATGGCCCCCAGCCATTGCTGAAATGAAATAACACATAGTGTTCAAAGTTTGGGCCATGATTGATTTAATGTGTATTTGGGCTGCTTTGACGTATCTTTTCTCTTAATACGAAAAGAGCAATTCTATGCACAGGTAATATACAGAGTGGACATAAAGTTTGAGTGCAATTTAAAATAGTTTAACATAGGAAGTTACACACAAACTTTGTGGACACTCTGTATACATAAAATTACAAGAATATGTAACTCCACAAAATGATTTTTGATGATCAACCTGATTTTTTAAGAAAAGAAGAAAATAACTTTCATCTGAGTTTACATGTTCTCCAGCAATTTTTGAATCATTGCCAGAATCCATCATTCTAGAACCTTTGTCCTCCTTGCCCCCCCCTTCTTGCTATGAGAGGCAGATCTGTGTCTCTTTACTTGGATACTAGCTGCTTTTCATTTTGGCTTCAAGTCCTGTGTGGCAGTTGTTTGCACTTTGAGGAATATCTGTCATTGTAGTGTAAGGACTCTGGGGAACCAGCAGAAGTCTCTGCTTAGTCTTTGCCCTCTTTCAACCACACTGTTAAGGAACGAGGTAAAGCCTCTACCCATGGCTTCCTAGGCAGTAACTGTGTTTTGATTCACACTCATAACCTCTCACCCTTTAAATTGATGGGGCAAGGCCTAACACTATAGTCTCTGGAAGGCAGAAAATATCCTGAGCCTCCTTGAGAATAATCGTTCCTCCCTTTCTGGCCCACCATACCATTTCCCTGCTTTGATCCTAAAGCTTTTCTTTTTTCTCTTTAGGCAGGAGGCTCCCAGGTGATTTTTACAAATCCTCTAGAAATCGTCAAGATCCGTTTGCAAGTGGCTGGAGAAATCACCACTGGTCCCCGAGTCAGTGCACTGTCTGTTGTGCGGGACCTGGGATTCTTTGGGATCTATAAGGTAACTTTTCTTTTAGTCATTCATTTGATTATTTTCTCATCACCTAAGTAGGAACTATTGATCAGCATGAAATAAATTTTTTCCATTTCTACATCTGGAGAAAGACTTGCTGCTAGAGCTTATAGGGCATCTTTATACCAAGTAGAAGGAGGTGCCCCCTTTCTACTGTCTGTCAAAAAATCCCGTTCTTTAGGGTAACTATATGGAGAACAGAAAAAACTAAAAATAGAACTACTTGACTCAGCAATCCCACTGCTAGTTATATAGTTTATATTCAAAAGAAGGGAATTCAGTATGTGGTGTGGAAAAGATCCCTGCGCTCTCAAAGGCTATTTGGCTATTCACCATAGCCAAAATTTGGAATCAGTCAAAGCGATCATCATTGGATGAATGGATTAAAAAAAATGTGGTACTTACATACAATAGAATATTATATAGACACAAAAAAGAATGAAATCCTGCTATTTGCAACAACATCAGTAGAACTGGAGGACATTATGTTAAGTGAAGTAACCCAACCACAGAAAGACAAATCTAACATATTCTCACCCTTACATGGGGCCAAAATATTAAAAACAATCGATCTTGTGGAGACAGAGCGTAGAATGACGGTTACCAGAGGCTAGGAAGGGTAGTTTGGATGGAGGGATAAAGTGAGGATGGTTAATGGGTAAAAAATTATAGTTAGTTACTCAGAATGAAGAATATTTGGTAGCACAACAAAGTGACTATAATTCACAAGATAGGGTATACTTTTAAAAAACTAGAAGAGTGAAATTGGAATGTTCCTAACACAAAGAAATGATGAATGCCTAAGGTGATGGATACCCCAAGTAGCCTGATTTGATTAATTCATATTGTATGCCTATACCAAAACATTACATGCATCCTAAAAATGTATACAACTGTTATATACCGTTTTTAATAATAATTTTTTAAAAACTGACTTTTACTATACAAACCCAGAATAACTATGATGTGAACGACCCTCTCTAGAGCTCTCTAGAGCTATTCATCACAGCTGTTGGCAGCAGCACTGGCTGGAGCTTCAGATTTGTTATTCGTGCAGAAACCTAATTCTCAGTGCTAACTTTCATGAAGGACAGATGCAAGGGTCATGGGGTTCCATCTGTCAGGAGACACGCTGAGTTCAATATATGGGTGGAGAAGGCCGCAGTAGGTCAGGAATTTATTTTCTGGTCCTATACATCTGGTCCTAACCATGTTTTATATATAGATGTATGCCTTGTTTTAATTGTTATAACTGTTTTTTTGTTTTTGTTTTGCAGTTCGGCCAAGGCCAGGCTTCAACCCACCACCTTTGGTATATGGGGCCAGCGCCCTACTGGCTGAGCCACAGGCGTCACCCTTTAATTGTTATAAATCCTATTTTTCATTTAGAAAATAGTTTTTCAGAATGATTTCAAAACCTAACTTTTAGAGGATTCTTAAAATTTGTTATTCATACTCTTTTACCAAAAGTATAACAGAATACACTAACTCAGCCATAAGGCCACATCAAACATGAGATGCTCACCGTTTTTCAGTGAGAAGATATTTAAAAAAATTTTTATACCACCTTGAATAAGTAAACTTTTAGGGATATAGGGAGAAAAGTCAAATGTCTACTTAAATTGTTCCTTTTATTTGCACAGTATATAAAATTAAAGTTTTCTATGTACACATTAAAAAATATTTCATTCAAATTATTTATATGCATTTTGAATCAGCTTCATGATGACCATTTAATCTACTTTTTGGATTGTCTGTTCATGTGCTTTGGCAGAGTACATTGTCTTCATTTTTATCCCCATTGTGCAAGCTGGAACACTTTTGATCTGTATATACAATATTGTTCCTGGAAATTTTATCCCATAGGCACATGACATTAAGACGGTTGATTTCTTTTTTCCTCTTCCTAATTCATCATGAGTGGATATAACTGGGCCCCATAATATAGCAACTTACCCTATTGCTTTTTAGAGTGAACTTTATTTTTTTATTTTTTTATTTTTTTGCCGTTTTTGGCTGGGGCTAGGTTTGAACCCGCAACTTCCAGTAAATGGGGCCGGCGCCCTACTCCTTGAGCCATAGGCACCACCCTAGAGTGAACTTTAAATGACTTGTTTTGACATTCAACATAGCATTTGTGAGGTCCCACCCTCCAGGAATACTTTCTGACTCTTTTTAACCTGAGTTCTGCAGGTAAGGTTGGTAAACATCCACAATTAGTAATAATTGATGTTGTTCCTGGTGAATCTGCATTCCCCAAAATGGTACTTTGTACTTTTCAAGGTCAAGTGATTGGAAGAGTACCCCATGATCTGAGACTTTGTCCAAATCAAATATAGTGTGAAGCCCTCTTTCCTGGGATTAATTTTGTGGAGAAAACGTGCCTTATATGTAGTTTTTGGGCATCGGGTGTTTAGGAATAAACATGCTGACTTTTTACAGTAACTCTTAAAACACTCAATCTCTGATTATGCAGCAGAACACAATGTTCTGTAGCTATTTGCTTACCAGTTTATTACACAGCTGTAAAAGAATAAACAGTATAGTCATGAGACATAGCATTGATCAATTGGAAGAACAACCGTCATCTTTTCTAAATTTTTAGGCTCTTGCATCTATAATACAATGTAGCAGCATGTCATTTTGACAGGATGCCAAGCAGTTTTCAACGGGTCGTCTGGTAGAAAGCACTTAGGTACTATGGCGATGACTGTTATCGACCTGTCTAGCTGGATGAGATGGTAAAAACTTGTTTGCTGATACAGAAACAGACTGGTAAACTACCTGCAAATGATACAAGATTGAGACTTGCTGCTTTTCATCTTTGCATTATTTCATAATCTTAATCCCCTTTAACACTCCCTGGAAGTAGATGGTATCCTGATTTTGTAGTTAGATGAATAGAGGCTGCCAACCATGGTATCTGAGCTGAAATTGAGGCTCAGAAGTTTCTTGTTTCTACTTTTGTGCTAAAATTGCTTTCCTGAAATGAGCAGGATTGCTCAAGTTTGAGCAAGAGAACGCTCCCATATAAAGTTAATTTAATTACTAGTGTAGTGGTTTAATCTAGTTCAGAGGCATTCCATGGGGCTCAGTGATGCCTTCCAAGCACTTTTTGTTGGATGGGTAATTACTAAGTAAAGGCAGCAACACTTTGAGCTTCTGAAAACTGGATTTCATTGCAAGAGAGTGTGACCTGGCAATCTCTGCCTTTCTGCTGGCCATCAGGAAGCTTCACTCCATTCACCTTCTCTCGCTGTAATTCGGGCTCCTCTTATAGTACCACTTGTGATCCCCTTTTATATTGTCCCAACTTTCAACCTCAGGCTTTGTTTCTTGTGAACCTCCCTTTTCCAGGCCCACCCCACCTCACACACCCTCCTCCCACCCGCCACATCCTTCCTTGGCCAGAAATCACCTTAGCAGGATAACATCCGTCCTTCTAGGCACCATCACTGCTTTTGCATTGCTGTGCAGTTTGATGTGTTTTTGTTTCAGGGTAGCGTTTCTTATTAATAGAGCTTTTCTCGATGTTTCCAGTCTGGGATGGGGAAAAAAGTGCACGTGACCGAGAGTGACCTAATAAGGTACTTTTAAACTTAGTATGTGTCCCTCCGGGTGGGTCTTTAAATAGAGAACCACTGTCCTAGTTTTAGTTGGGACAGGTAATCTTCCTTTTCTCTGCCTGGGCCCTATTGTTGCTGCTGTTAACATTATAATGCAGGACCCGGAGGGGTGAGTGGTTGGCTGTATCTGTGAGTTTAGGCCTGCTGAGCTTTCCCTTGCCTAAATTGGACTTAACCAGACTTTCTTTTTCTCCTGAATTGACTTGCAAAATACCAAACTATTCTGACTTCCCGGTAAATGGCAATTAGAATACTTGCTTTAGAAATATATTTGCAAGTGAAAAAATAAGGTGGTGGGAGGGAACAGTAAACATTTCACATTCCTAATGTTAGAAATAGTTTAGAGCAGATACAGGAAACAATGTAAACAAAGGCCCCCTCTCTAAAATGGTAACACTTAGAGATTTAGTTATAGCACAAGGGATAGGTGATTTATTTCAGTAAAGGCAGAATAATTAATTGCCTTTGAAGTTACATTTGAATATAATGCAGTAAAGGGGAAAAAAATCTATAACTTATACTACTTAAGGATATATGAGAATGTATTTCTCTTTCCTTAGATTGCTTTTGTTTTATTGCATAAGCCCCTGATGCCCCTGAAGGATAAAATAAATCAAATAAATTTCAACATAGAAAAGAAAGTTGCATACATCTCCTTTTGAATATTGCCTTTTCCACAGGAGCCATCAAAGCTTTAACAAGGGGAAGAATTATACTTTAGGACTAGAGTGAAGTTTGCTGTTTAACATTAATGGCAGCACAGCCAACACAGGCCAAAAGATGTTTCATTTGCAAGCAGTGAAACAGGTCACGCCTCTTTTTGAGGACAAACATGGACAGTGAAGCAATGGCAGTGAGAATCCTTCAAGCATTGTTGAAAACACTTTTCAAATTCTGTAATCTCGAGTTAAAGATTGGCTCTAACCTGAGAGGTCACGTAGAAATGAGGACTCTGTTTGTTGTGTTCTAGTCAAAGGCATTTATTTTATACCAGTGTATTTGACAGAGTATTCCAATATATTTTTCATCTGTACATATAAATCTTGTGTTTGTGTGTTCATAAATGTGTGTGTATAAGTGAATCATTGGAGCTATTGTCCGTAAATTCAGAGGGCAAGTAATAATACATCAGCACATTCTTGTTTATTCTGCTAATTATCTCAAAGTTATTTTGTTTGTTTTTTTTATTTTTAAAACAAAGTACATGTTTATATTTCTAAAATATCAAATAATTTAGAAAGGCATATGAAGGAAAGTAAAATTCTCTCTCTGCCTCTTACTGGTCCATTCTTTTCAAAGGATAGCCACTGCTTAAGGTTTTACGTAACCTTGAAGAATTAACAAAGCCCTTTCTACTTACATTAGTATCTCTCTCACACACACAGATTGTATCCATATCAGTAGTTCAACATAGTGTGTGTGTGTGAACTCAAGTAGAATCTTTCTAAACATATATCTTAAAGTTCTTTCCTCAGTTTATTTAATAGTTGTATAAAATTTTTCAAGTTTTTTTTTTTTTTTTTTTAAAGCCAATTCCTATCAATGAGTATTTCTGTTGTTTCCAGGTTAGGGATATTATAAGCAACTCCACGATGAGCATCCCTGTGTATATTTTGACATAATTTTGTGAATGCGTGCAGTAGATAAATTCCTAGCAATGAAGTTGTTAGGTCAAATGGTATGTACATTTTTTTTGAGTTAATAGATTTCATCAGATTTCCTCAGTTTATCAATTTAACATATGGCAGGGTTATATAAGGACTTTTTACCATCTCTTGGGGGCAACGGGCTAAGTAAATAGACCCTTAGGATACAACATAGGTGCAGTAGAGAAGAGCTGTGAGGGGTGTGTATGGGGCTGTACGAGAGGGAGAACTGGCCCGTAGCAAGAAGGCCCCTGTGGGTACTTGAGGGAAGAGTCACATCTTGATGTGCTTGCATTGCTAAAAATAATGATTTCCTAAGGTTAAAACCAATTTTCAATTGTTTATTATAAGTAAGTTAGGAATTGAATTAAGAAAATGATTGCAGTAATAAGCAAAAGGGAAAAGAGGAGAGAAGTGGATCAAGAAAACCACGTAGGCATTCAGATTGCAATAGCAACACCGGGAGCCTCAGTTCTGTTGCAAAGTGCCGTGGCCTGAAGCTGACTGCCTCGCCAGAGCTCCACCCTCCCGCAGCGGGGCTGGGCTCAGAGGTCACTGAGCACTGAGAGACCAGGCTGGCCCAGGGCTGTCCTCTCAGGAGGAGGGAGTGCATTTGGGGAGTTAGGAAAGTAGCGAGGGGTGCAGAACACGCTGCAGGGCACTAAACCTGGTTAGGAGAGAAAAGGTTTCTCAGAGCAGTAAGGAGGAAAATGCCTCCTTTCTTCTGTTCTCTCGGTATGGGCAGCAACACCAGCTCACCTGCCCACAGGTTTTCCCTTAATCGCCACTCTGGAGATTTGTGCGCGTGGTCTGTCTGGGGTCTACTTTGACATCCTGCTCCTGGACTGTGTTCCCTGTCCCATGCTCTGATGGGATTAAGATCATAAATAACTTAGAGTAATAAAAGTAAGAGGTAAATCAGTCTAATTAAGGGAAAGAAATAGTTGGGTCAGAAAATGCAAGCCTAGCAAGAACCACGATGTAAGGGTTTAGCCTTCCACATTAGATTGAGGATTAAAACAGTGATGTGTATAATAAAAACGGAACCAGCCCAGAGTTAGAGGTTTCCACTAGTCCCCACGTTTGGAGATGGAAAGTCAGTCCCCCAGCCCAGCTTTTTAAAACTTTCTTCTGGTGTCTTTGACTCTTTATTTTCCCTCATCCTCTCATCCTGCCCATCACTGGGAAAGAATTCACGATGTAGTTTGGGGATGCTCCCCCAACAGGTCAGGAGGACTCTCTGAAGGGGAGATGGCCATGAACAGTGAGTCATCAGTGAAGACACTTGGCATGATCCGGTTTGTTTGTGGGGTGCAAAGAGGACTGTAGGAGGATGTGGGGCGGGGGATATCCACCTAGACCAGGGCAGCGGCAGTAGGGATAATGAGGGGTATATATTTGAAAAATGTTTGTGAGTTAATCTCACAAAGTTCCGGGCAGTGATGAAAGGACAATTAAAAGGTGGCTCCCAGGTTTCAGACTTGAGCACCTGTAATGGATGGTGATAATTAACTTTAGAATTCAGAATTTTTGAGAAGGCTACAAGAAAGCTTTAACAGACCTTCTAGTCATCCTTACCATTATAATGGGAGAATAGAGGCTTACGAATTTTTGGAGATGTAGCTAAGTGACCTGAGTAGGTAGGTGCAAGGCTGAGGCTGAGACCAAGTTTCCTGACTCCCTATCCAGTGTGTTTCTTACCCCACCATATTGAATGTAAGATAAGGGTGGGTCAGAGGGATGAGCACTGCAAATGCACACGGAGGGTCTGTTGTATACTTGAAGCCATGAGGTTGGTTAAGATCTCCAAGCTGGCGGGACACCAATGATGGAACTCAAGAGCCCACCCGTAGTGAGGTGGCATAAAGAAGTATGGGTGGGTGGGGAAAGAGCAGAGGCACTGTCAGGTAGAGAACTAGTGTAAATGGTTTGTGGAAGCTATCCGGAATGGGCTAGGAGGCAGGGAGGGGCAGGGGAGTAGTGCTGCAGAAACCAAAGGCAGCAAAGGGCAAGGAAGGGTCTTTGAACTTAAAGATGAAGGTCAGTGGTTATCTTATGAAGTCAATTTAAGTAGAATGGTGGAAACAGAAACCTCTATGGGGAAGAGTAAACAGGTATCAAACCTTTCAAACTAAAGGGTTTACTGTGAAGGAAAGCAAAGAGAGTATAGCAATTAGAAGAAAAGTAGAGTTTGAAGGATAGTGTTTGAGGGTGGGGGTAGAAGAGGTTGAGAGTTTATTGTTTGTTTTAATTTTATGGGGAGAACAGTATCTGTCTGTAGACACTCTCTTCTATCTAGCTCAACCGTATCTTTCTGTGATAGGAGAAAAAGTCACTGAAGATGGAAGGATCAGAGCATCCAAAGATGGTGCTTAGAACTTCCTAGAGACAAGTAGGTGGAGTCCAGGTTGAGAATTGCAGGTGTGTTATTACAGGCTCATTAGAGATAATATTTATCGAGCACTTGTTCTGCTAGGGCCCAGGCTTAAAGCTGTATTTCCTTAATCTCAGGAAGGAGGGACTAAAGCAAGAGGGTTAAGGTTTTACATAACCTTGAAGAATTAACAAAGCCCTTTCTACTTACATTAGTATCTCTCACACACACAGATTGTACCCATATCAATATTTCAATAAAGTGTGTGTATTTCAATATAGTGGGTGGGAGGCTGAGGCAAGAGAATCGCTTAAGCCCCAGAGTTTGAGGTTGCTGTGAGCTGTGATGCTACAGCACTCTACTGAGAGTGACAAAGTGAGACTCTGTCCCAAGGGGAAAACAAAAGCTTTTATTTCCTTTATATCATTTAATCCTTACTATAGCCCATGGGACGGAACTATTGCTTTTTAGACTCCAAGGTACAGCTGAGGAAAGAAAGACTTGATGGATTTAGGTAATTTGTTCAAGTAAGTGTGAGGCTGGGTTTCCAGTGCAGTCCAATCTTTCTGTGACATCTGAACTATCGCAGACAGATATGCTGAGCTAGATAGGAGAGAGTGTGCATGGCTGATAACTTACACCTTTGGAGAAATTTAAAAACAAGGCTATACGCTAAGCATAGATACTGAGCACTTGGCTTTTTTTGTGTCATTTGGGGCACTGAAAAGAGAAGAAAAGAATGAGATGATAATAAAAAGCATGGACACCTGATAGCTTAGGCCAGCATGGTTACATGATTATTTTTCCTAAAGTTAGATATTATAGGACAGTGATTCAATTTTGCTTTGTTTTGTTTTTTAGAATAAGAACATGATACTTAAGATCTTATATCAACTCTTCAAATTATAGAAATTAAAACTACCCATTTGGAACAAGAGAGTCCTTCTATTTTCTTAACTCTGACATTAACCAGAATTAGCAGTAAAAACTACATAGGCTAAGCAGGAAACCATGTTGCTACTCCAAATGGTATCTACTGTGTTCACTTAGAAATAACTGTGTGCCACAGCCTGTGCAATGAAAGGAAATATTTGCAAACCATATATCTGATAAAGGGCTAATATCCAAAATGTATAACAGATTCCTACCACTCAATAGCAGAAGAACAAAAGACTTGATTACAGAAATGGACACAGGACTTAAACATTTTTTTTCAAAACAGACAAACAGAGGGCCAAAAAGTATGTGAAAGAATGTTCATCATCACTACTCATGGGGAAAATGCGAATCAGAACCATACTGGAGTATCACTTCACACATGTTAGGATAGCTGTTACCCAAAGCACAAAGGTGACAGGTGTTAGCAAAGATGTAGATAAATTAGAATCTTTATTGGTGGAAATGTAAAGTGCTGCAGCCACTATGGAAAACAGTATGAAGTTTTTTTTGTTCATTTATTTTTTTGAGACAGAGTCTCATTTTGTTACCCTCAGTAGAGTACAGTGGCATCATAGCTCGCAGCAACCTCCAACTCTTGGGCTTAAGCAATCCTCTTGCCTCAGCCTCCCTAGTAACTGGGGCTGCAGGCACTCGCCACAATGCCTTGCTATTTTTAGGGACAGGGTCTTGCTCTGGCTTAGGCTGGTCTAGAACTGCTGAACTCAAGCAATCCACTAGCCTCAGCCCTCCCAGAGTACTAAGATTGCAGGCATGAGCCGCAGCACCTGTGGCTCAAAAGAGTAGGGCCCTGGCTCCATATACCAGAGGTGGCGGGTTCAAATCCGACCCCAGCCAAAAACTGCAAAAAAAAAAAAAATAGAGCTATTATATGATCCAGTAATCCCACTTCTGGGTATATATCCAAGAGAATTGAAATCAAATATCCTCACTCCCATATTTATTACAAAATTATTTATAATAGATAAGGTATGGAAACAACCCAAATGTCCATCAACAGATGAATAGGTAAAGAAAATGTGGTGTATTTATATAATGGGATATTATTAACCCTTAAAAAAAGAAGGAAATCCTGCTGTTTGCAACAACATGGATAAACCTGGAGGACATTGTATTAAGTGAAATAAGGTCGTCATCGAAGGGCAAATACTGTACGATGTACTTATAAGAGGTATCTACAGTGTACTGTGTTTCTTGGTCTATGTGAGAGTGACTGAGTCTTTTTAGTAAGAGGCAAAAGATTTATGCGATTTGAAGAGAAATCTGAGCATTGAGTCTTTTTATTAATATACCAGTCCCCAAAATTGAAGAAACAAAATCTTTGCATCTTAATAATAGCTTTTCATTCTCTTGGTCAAAAGTGTCTGTCATAGCTAGGCATGGTTGGCATGCACCTGTGGTCCTAGCTACGCAGGAGGCTGAAGCAGGAGGATCACTGGAGCCCAGGAATTTGAGATCCGCCTGAGCAACATATTGAAACCACATCTCTTTAAAAAAAAAAAAAAAGTATCTGCCATAAACATTAAACATTTTGGACATTTTATTATTTCATTTAAGGAAAGATTTCTAGAAATTTAAGGAGAGAATATCAGGTACCTCAAGGGGCCATGTTTTATATCTAATTTGGTGTTTTAATTTGAATACTATTCGTTAGAAGTCATGAGATACTGTCCATATTCTACTTAAAGCTTACATTAAAAGAAAACAAACTTAAAAAAAAAAAGAGAGAGATCATTTTAAAAACACTTTCTGTCCCTGTGCTTCAGGTAACTCATCTGTACAAAGAATAATAATCTTATCTACCTATTTGTAGGACTGTTACGGAGATTTACTAAAATAATGTGTGTAAGGCACTTAGGATAGTGTTTAGCATAGAGTATGCATGATATGTTAGTTATGAATTTTAATTTTTGATTCCACAATGTCAGTTAAGGGGTTCTTTTAGAAATACCCCTCTCCTACTCTGCTCCAGTCCTGGGAAATTTCTGATGCTGTGTGGTCAACAACCCTCTCTAGGCCAATCTGCTTCAGACTTAGGAATAGCAAATAAAAAAGAGATGCCCTAAAAAATACTATATTTTTATAACATAGTGCTGAAAGGAATTGAGTGTGCTAGAAAAAAAGGATTCTTAAAAATATTAGCTAGTGATTTGTCTTTTGCCATTCTATTACTCATTCACCAAATATTTGTGGAGTGCCATCACTCTGTTAGGTACCAGAGTTAGAAAGATTATATATGGTCTCATTGCCTTCAGTGGTGCCGGAAAGTTCTATTAATAATTTATTTTATTTTACTTTATTTATTATTATTATTTTTTTTTGTGTGGAGACAGAGTCTCATTCTGTCACCCTCGGTAGAGTGCAGTGGAGTCACAGCTCACAGCAACCTCCAGCTCTTGGGCTTAGGTGATTCTCTTGCCTCAGCCTCCCAGGTAGCTGGGACTACAGGCGCCCGCCACAGCGCCCGGCTAATTTTTGATGCAGTTCTGCCGGGGCTGAGTTTGAACCCACCACCCTTGGTATATGGGGCCAGCGCCCTACTCGCTGAGCCACAATTTTAGTAGATGGAGAATTTACCTCTTTTGTGTTTACATGGATGGAGCTGGAACATATTCTTCTTAGCAAAGTATCTCAAGAATGGAAGAAAAAGTATCCATATACTCAGCCCTAATATGAAGCTAATTTACAGCTTTCATATGAAGGCTAAAACCCAATTATAGCACAAGAATACAGGAAAAAGGGCAAGGGAGAGGAGGGGAGGGGGGAGGATGGGTGGAGGGAGGGCAATTGGTGGGATCACACCTACAGTGCATCTTAGAAGGGTACTGGTGAAACTTATTAAATGTAGAATATCAATGTCTTCATATAGTGATTAAGAAAATGCCATGAAGGCTATGTTTAACAGTTCG